>QGOB01000101.1:0-18274 GCA_003313055.1 Termitomyces sp. MG145 | reverse complement strand
CAGCTGAAACTTGTCCTGATAATTTGCTGATGTACAAACTAATTTGGCAGAGCCTCCAATGCTGCAAATTTTGGAAGAATTGAGAAATGGAAACCCATCTATAATTTTTACGGTACCTCATGGTACTTTTTGGACATCCCTGGCTGACCATAGGCAGGGCCTGTAACTGTAACCATTTAGTCATTTGCACTCATTGCAGCGCTTTTCCATTGCCCAATGTTATCAGAGATGACCATCCATGTTGCAGAGCAGTACTTTTTCTGTCTTCATATGCACACCATTTACAATGACAACATTGTTTACAAAGTCCAAAGATACCTTGTTTTTACACATGAATGGCATGCCAATGATCATATCATAGCAATCAAAGTTTGCTATGTCTACACACTCTATTGTGGATGTTCCTTACATCTTGATTTGCACTTGAGTGCCAAATTGCACTGTAGAACAACTACCCACCATCCCCAACTGGAGTATCATTGGCTCCTCCAGCTCATGAATGAAAATCACGTTAATGTTTGCAAATTGGGTCTAATGCCCATGGTGGTACTCCCCTGAGTCCCCCATCATCCATGCAGAATGTCCATTGACATCCAGACAAGTCACTAGGCACAAATGCTTGGAGAAAAACTGCTCATGTCAACATCATTCCATCCACAGATGGATGGTCAAACAGAACATGCTAATTGCACTCTCATCCCAATCCATTGTATGGTAGAGGAACCTTCCCCTACTATCTCTCCTGAGAGAGGATAGTGTTTGCAATATGCTGTCATGCTCTGATTCTGATGAGGGTAGGGTCTTAATGGAAGGGGGAACAGAGAACGGAGGGTAGTATGGATTGGGGGATGGGAGTAGGTTCGGAAGTGGGTAGGAGTAGGTATGGAATTGGGTGGGGGATGGGTTGGTCAGGAAACTGGGGGACGGGAAGGGATACAGAACAGGAGGTAGAATAGAGAGAAAGAGATACGGAACAGTAGATAGAGAAATGGAGAAGAGATACAGAACAGAGAGACAAGTCATGGAAAGGAGATACAAGGCACGGAGACGAGAGATGAGAGACAAGACAAGAGAGAGAGAGGCGAGAGAGTAGATTGAGATAGAGACAGAGACAGAGAATACAGAAATACAGAGAACTATGGTTAATATCAAGACTACTTTTCTTGTATGCTATCCTATGGTTTATGTACTACCCTTCTGCTAAGTCCTGGGTAGGATTCTATCCAGGGGCTGTAGCATCTGATTCCTCCAGCTAAGTCCCGGGACTGGCTCCCAGCCCTGGGGTCATGATAGTTGTTGGGGCATGCTGGCACGGGTTGCAGCGGTCTTGTGTCGGGCAGGTCGGTGGTCGTGGTGTGTGGTGGTGGCGCCCATCAGCGCCACAGAAGCAGGTGGCCTGGTGACATGCCAATGGTTTGCGGGAGGAATGTTGCGGAATGTTATGTGATGGCTGGGATGCTGGGTCTGGGTGTGTCCGGTGACAGGGAAGCCTTGGGGTGACGTGTCAGCCAAGATGCCAGGGTTTGGTGATGGCCGGGCGGGTGTTGCCGATGCAGCACTGTGAGGTTGTTGGCAGTCCTGGAGGTGTGCAAGGGGTGCAGGGGAGGTGTGTGCTGGAGTGGGGGCAGCATATGAGGATCTGGAGGTGGCAGGGTCATGACATACCCCCCCTTCAGCATCGAGACCCTTCGAGATGGGGGCTGCAGTGGCAGTGTCATGGGAATTCAAACCTGAAGTTAGTGCTGGCACAGAAGTCCTTGGAATTGAAGTCAAAGTCGTATGGGCAGCTGTCCAGGAAGTGCTCTGGAGGGGGACAAAAGGGAGGGCTCACCACGACTCGTTCCCCATCCTTCCATGTCTTCACCCAGCTCTTCCTCTGGTTCACCTACTCCCCTATCTTCCAGCAATGACCGTGTGGCGTCCTGGGAGCTATATGAGGCACACCGGGTGGCCTTTGACTGATGCTGGGATGCGTGTGTGCTATCAGCGATGCTCTGCCAATGTGAGTGGGGGCATTCCCTCAGTGTCCAGTGCTAACCCAGGTGTAGAGGTGTTGATGCAAACTCTGGGGGCTGGTCCATCTAGACAGGTTCCCCCCCATCCTGAGGGGGTGGTGCCCACAGGAGGTGGCAATGCCAGATCAGGTAGTGGGGGTGCTGGCCCAGGTCTGGGGTACCCCAACGTCGGCGTGGTGTCAGGTGCGTAGTCCGGTGAGTAGCCCCCTTAGTCCGGGAGTCTCCAGTCTGAGCCTGGGGTTGTTTCTAGTGCGTCCTCTGCACTCGCCGAGGGGAGCTGTGTGTGTTCTTGTCCCTGGAGGTGGGGTCGTGGCAGGACTCATCCATGTGCAAGGCCTGTCATGCCCGTCATGAGAGGTGCTTGGTGTCACAGCTCTGGAAGGTGGCATGCATAGCGGGACACACATGTATTCTCCTCAGACAGGCAGACTTTTGGGCCCCGCTTCTCCAGTCACTTGCGAGGTTTCAGCGGCGGAGGCGGCTATGCATCAACGGATGGAGGCCTTGATGGAGAAAATTGCCTGGAGAGACGTGGAGTTGTGAGAGGTCTGGGAGGAGCAAGACACGGTGCGGGGGGAGTTGGGGGAGGCATGGGCAGAGTCCAGAGGGCCCAGGAGAAGCGGGAGGGTGCAAGGAGGGAGTTGGCAGCGGGCTATGGCAGTGGTGAACTCCTGGGCCATGGAGGTGAGAGGTCTCCAGGAGCAAGTCTGGCAAATGGAGGTGTTGGCATCTGCTGGGGCACATTCCATGCTTCTATTGTCCTGGCCCAATCAGCTGAAGAGGAGTCAGCGGAGGTGGGGGCCCTCCAGGTTGAGAGGAAGTCGTCCGTCCATCTGGAGGTGGAACTGGGCCCTGAGGGAGGTGGCCACAGGGTGGGGTGAGGCAATGCATAAGTAGTCCCCGTGCCGGTTGCCCCACTAACTAACCTGGGCTGTTTAGGCTGGGCACGGGAGCACCGGCTCTTGCTTGACACGTCTTCTGCAGCGTTTGCATCCCTCCAAGAGGGCCTATCCCATTTGCAGTAAGTGTCCCTGCTGGAGGTCGATCACAGTATGGCACAGCTTGGTCGGGTGCTGGCAGGACATTCTTGTCGTAACGTGGTGGCTCCCGGGACTTGGTTGGATGTGGCAGTAGACACGGGCAAGCCCCTACTGCGCTACAAAGACAACATGGCAACCATGGTGGCTCAACTGGAGGCAGCAATGCTAGTCAAGGAGGTGGGGGTGCCAGAGGAGGAGCGGAGTGCTGGGGAGGGGGTTGAGTGAGGGGGAAGGTTTTCTTGTTCTTTTGTCTCCGAGAGTCTGTGCACCGCATTCTATACTGTAGTTTTAGATATGTACATACTATCTCCATTGTCTCTGCTCCCGGAAATGTATTTATTGGAATTTCTTGGAGTGTTGTGATTCAGTGAAAGTCACATGAGAAAGGGCAAAAGGGGCTTAGGGGTACTGGTGGGACTTGAATCCCGAGTGAATCCAGAGGCGGGGGTTAGGCCCACTACTGCCGTCTGTGAGTTCTAGTCCCGGGGGTCCTGGGGCTTGTTGGGGTACTGCTGGTGGAAGTCCCGGAGCGCCAGAGGAGCTCTGGAGAGATTCTCGTGGGGTTCCCAAGTGTTGTCTTCAGGGCCGTAACCTTTCCAATGCACGAGGTAAAGGATCCAGTTGCAGACTTGCCGGAAATTGAGGATTTGGTCGACTTCGTATTGGATGTCACTTTTGAGTTTGATTGGCAGGGGTTGTTTGGGTCGCTGGCCAGGGAAGGGGTTTGGGGCGTATTCATTGAGGAGTCGGACATGGAACACTGGGTGGAGTCCTTTGAGGGTTGGGGGTAGGTCAAATCTGTAGGCGTGCATCAAAACTTTCCAGAGGATTTTGAAGGGTCCAAAGTGCTTGTGATTGAACTTTCGGGAGGGTTGGCGGGTTTTGATGTTGCATTGGTTGAGCCATATGAGAGTTCTGGGGGGCCAGTCCGGGGTGGGTTCACGGCAGGAGTTGGCATGCTGTAGTACTTGGCAAAAGTGAAGTTACTGTAGTTCTGGGGCTTGGTAGCAAATCACACTAAACTGTTCTAAAGCAAATGAGTTTTGTATTGATGTTTATATACCAGTTTCCTGACTATAAGTCCAAAAACTAAAGTAGAGGTTTTTCAATGAACTCCAGCCTAAGTGATTCACTCCCTGGGAACCACCGAGTCTTTATCCACTAATCGCCTGCCGATTCTAACCTATTTCTACTCTATTTATACTGTTCTAATGGGTGCACAGACCATCTTTCCATGTGACTTGAGAATTCTATAAGTAGATTACTATATCCCTTTTCCCATTGAATTCCCTTGAAACATTGCCTATTTTCCATCCATCCGCCATGTTCCGTTACCAATAAGTCAATTGATAACCCTTTCCTGCATAGAACATGATAGACTCATGAAGAATCTCCGGAGTTTCACTGTTTCCATGAAACATTCATGTTCTGAGGAGGGAACAATAACATCGGTCCCTCCTGCTGCCTCAAGACCTAATATTCTGTCCCTTCCACCTATCCCTTCATATTCCATGACTTCTGATGCTTCTGGGGCTTGCCTTACAAGTCACCATATTCCAGAGTTCTCCCACTTCCAGGAAAACATTCATGTTTCTTGGAAGGACATGAATGTACTTGTTTCAGCTGTTTGAAACATACTAGGAACATATTCATCCGATACCCTTCCTCCCAACATTCATATTTCCATGTAGTTCGATGTCCTGACTTTTCCTGAGCCATCCCTTTTCCTTCTGTCCTTTCGAGTATCTGATAGTTCACCTTGTTCTGACATACCAAATACTCTCTTGAACTCAGAGCTTTCTCCAGCTCTTTCTAAGTCTTCCTACTTTGTTCCCTATGTTTTCTGATCTTCCTTCAATCATTATTGATCCATCCCATTCATTCTTGTGGCAACCACATTTCCTCTTTTGGTCATCTTTCCTCATGGGTCTTTCCCCTAGTCAGAATCATTCCTAAAATTCTTTCTCCTTTTTTCTGACTATTCCCCCTTATTTCCTATGGTTCCCCTTTTTCCTATTTCGATGATTTCATATTCCGGACCTTCCTATCTTTTTATTCTATGGAGTAAGATGTCAGATTCTTTGATTATCTCTTCATTAGAGATATCTGGCAGAGATCTGCTATGTCCACCATTCCAGCAATAATAATTGATATTTAATTGTCCATTTTTCGTCCCCCTGCTTGTCAGAATACTCTATTATTTTATTAGCCTTTCAGCAATGTGAATTATTTAAGTGTTCCCATGTTTTCCGGTTTCTGAGGAGTTGTCTGCCTGTTATGCCTACAGTTTTCAGCACATAGTATGGTTTGTTTTAACCAGGACTTATGACTTTAGACATAGAGTCATATCAGTGCTTGGTGTAGGCCTTGTTGGCGGTGTTGATTTCTTCCCAGAGGAATTTGTGGAGGGACCGGAGATCTTGCGTGACTTTGTGGGCAATGCGCAAGGGTATGTTGTTGAGGGAGAGGGTGAGCCGGAGGTGGTAGCCCTTGTTGTCATAGAAAGGGGAAACTCTGGTGGCAGAGTGGGGGGTGTTGTTGTACATGAACTTGGTCAGGGGCAGGTCATGCCACCAATTGTCCTGTTGGTAGTTGACATAGAGGTGGAGGTATTGTTCCAAGGTCTGGTTATGTGTTTGGTTTGTCCGTCGGTCTCCAGATGATAGGCAGTGGATAGGTTAGTTTTGATTTCCAGGGCCTTGCACAGAGACTGCCAGAACCGGGAGATGAAGAGGGGACCGTGGTTGGAGATGATGTTGTCAGGAAGCCCATGCTTGGAGTACACATGCTTGAGAAAGATCCGGGCAAACTCCAGGGCATTGTCGGTGGTGTGGCATGCAATGAAGATGGCTTGTTTTGTGAGGCAGCAGACTACCACAAGTATGGCATCAAAGCCATTGGAGTTGGGGAGTTTGACAATGTGGTCTAGGGAGATGGAGGACCAGGGGCAGCAACCGATGGGGAGGGGTTTAAGAAGACCATAGGGACGATGATGGGGGACTTTGGCCCAGAGGCAGGATTCCCAGGCGCAGACATACTGGGTGACGTCGCACTTGAGTCCAGGCCAGAAGTAAGTCTGGGAAATGAGCTGAACAGTTTTACAGATTCCTGGGTGTCCCTGCAGCTTATGGTCATGGTGTTGTTGGAGGATGTTGAGGCATATCTTTTTGTGGTCTGGGGCATAAATTCAACTGTCCCAGAGGATGAGGGAGTTGTCAGGGGATAGGGTGAAGGTTGACGGGGTTGGCAGGGCACCTTACAGAGTGTTCTGGGGGTCATGCTAAGTGAAGAAGGGGTCCGCGAGTGCATTGCAGATTTGGTGTAGGATCCCTTCCTTGTTCATAATCAGTACAGCATGAAGGTGCTTGGGAGGAATGACAACTCAGTGGTTAAAGGAGTTCCGCTCTGCCTCAAATGACTTTTTCAGGTAGATGTCTGGTTGTCGGGTGAGGGCGTTGGGTTTGGCTCCAAGGCAGCTGGGGTGGTAGTGGATGGTGAAGTCATACTCTGAGAGGGTCTCTGACCAGCGGCCTTGGCGGTGGCTGAGCTGCTTTGTGGTCATGAAGTACTGGAAGTTGTTGTGATCAGAGTAGACTTGGATGTGGAGGGGTGCCCCTTTGAGGTAGGCCTGCCATTGCTTGAAGGCTTTGACTATGGTGAGCAGCTCATTATTGTAGATGTCATAGTTGAGCTCTGCCAGGATCATTGAGCGTGTGTAGAAGGCAACGGGGCGGAGGTCGCTGCTGCCAGGGTCCATCTGCAAGAGGATGCTGGCGATGGTGTAGTTGGAGGCATCACATTCCAAGACAATGGGGAGGGAAGGGTCATAGTGCCGGAGGATTGGGGCAGAGGTGAAGACAGATTTGAGGAGTTCAAATACACTCTGGCACTTGCTGTCCCAATTCCATGGAGTGTCCTTCCGGGTGAGGCAGTTGAGGGGTTTTGTGATGCTGGAGTAGTTATCGATGAACTAGCAGTAGAAGTTAGCAAATCCCAGGAAGGATTGTACCTCCTTGACATTTTGGGGGTGGTGGCCAGTCAAGGATAGCCTGGATCTTGACCGGGTCTATACACACTCCATCTGGGGAGAATATCACACCCAGATACTCTACCTCTATGATGTGGAAGGTGCACTTCTCTGGTTTGGCATGGAGGTGGTATCTCCGGAGGTGTTCCAGGACCTGGTGCACATGCTTCTGGTGGTCGTCAAGGGAGTCAGAGTAGATGAGGATATCATCGAGGTGCACAATCACGAAGACATTGCTCATGTTGTGGAAGATGTTGTTCATGAAGTATTGGAAGGTAGTGGGGGAGTTGGTCATTCTGAAGGGCATGACGAGGTACTTGAAGAGTCTGTAGCAGGTGTGGAAGGCAGTCTTCCACTCATGTCCTGGAGCTATGTGCACATTGTTGTAACCTGACCAGAGGTCTATTTTGGTGTAGATTTTGGCATTGCGGAGACGGTCAACGAGGTTGCTGATGAGGAGGAGGGGATACCAGTTCTTTTTGGTGACTTTGTTGAGTCCCCAGTAGTCGACACAGAGTTGGAGGGAGCCGTCCTTCTTTTTTGTGAATAGTATGGGTGCTCCAGCGGCGGAGTTTGAGGGTCAGATGAATCCCTTGCCAAGCATCTCATTGAGGTAGTCCTTGAAGGCATGGAGCTCCACTTCGGACATATTGTAGACCTTGTCAAATGGGGGGGAGGTGCCTTCTTTGAGGTCAATTGTATGGTCATACAATTAGTGGGGGGAAAGTTCCTTGGCACTTCCTTTGGAGAAGACATCTGCAAACTCATGGTACTCGGAGGGTTCAGCAGGGGTGTCCTCTGTGCAGAGGTGTTCTTTGGGGAGGGCTGGGGATTTCCTCCGAGCGCATCTGGAGATTGATGATCATCTCCTCCGCTTCCGCTATAGTGTCATAGATGCTGAACTTGCCAGAGAACTCCTGGACACAGGCCGGCCAGTTGGAAAGGACAGGGTTGGTGGAGTTGTACTGGAGAAGGGCGGTGTAATGATTGTAGGCGATGGCGTGGAGGTACGATGCGGCAAATGCAACCCAGGAGTTCTCGAGCTGAAAGGTGACAGGTTTTGCCTGGAACATGGTGTGCCACTTGCAGGGGTTGCAGCCAGTGAAAGATTCTGGTTTTTGGATGTTGAGCTTCTCCTCATGGGCCAGTGCATTGCAGGTGTTGTCTGGGGTGTTCTGGCTTTGCGTAGGACCAGCATTGTAATAATAGTAGCAATTGTTACTGCTGGGCTGTTGAGGGGGGAAGGTGCTCATAGCCAGGCCCCATTCACCAGGGGGTCCACCATCTGGGGGTCCTCTGCTGGGTGGGGGGCCATTGCCTCCAGGAGCAGGTCCAGAGGCCCATTGAGGGTGTGGGGGTGCTCCAGAGGGTGGGGGGCTTCCAAGGGAGGTGGCCTGCATGGCCCGTGATTGCTAGGAGGAGGCCAAGGAGGAGGCAAGGGTCTCAGAGGTGGCCCAGGGGGAGGCAGAGGTCCTGGATAGAAGGGGGGGCCTGGTGGTCCTGCAGGGAAGGAGTGACGGGTCTGTCCCAGGGGGTCGTAGAGGTGCCAGGGCCCCGGGGCATGGTTCACATGGAGGGGGCCTGTTCCCATAGTTGCCTCTGAGGTCAAGATGGGGGGGTCTGTCATGAATGAAGTTGGGTACCAGAGGGGGTGGTGGTGCCTCGCTAGGTTTGGTTGCTTCCTCATTGAGGGGTGCCAGCTTGTCAATGTAGGATAAGGTGTGGGGGGATGCGGCTTTGTCAGGGAGAAGGGCAGACTGCATGGGCTCAGTGCGCGGAGGTCTGGCTGGTTCCGGCTGGGGCCAAGTGCGGAAGATGCTGGGGATGGAATGGGCCCTGGCATGGGACAAAAGACTGATGGTGTGGGCAGCAGGCTGATTGAAGAGGCCCAGAGTTAATGGCATATAGTCTCTTGGGGATGGGTTGGCTGTAGCAGTCATACTCAGCAGGAGTGTAGGCATAGGTGTACATAGCCATTGAGTATGGGGTAAGGTAGAGTCTTGATATTATGTCAGGTCCCGCTGATGACAGGGGCTTAGCTACACTGGCGAGTCCTTACTAGGCAAGCTCAGGAGGCCAAGTACAGGTCCAGGGCTTCTTGGAAGCTCCAGTACAGCTTTGAGTGGGCTGGGGTGAAGTCCAGACGCTTCAGGGTACAAGTAGTGACATGCACAAGGTCGAAAGTGCTCTGGGTAGAGGAGCACAAGTTCAGGGGGTATGGGGGGTTCCTACTGGAGGGGGGAATGGAGAATGGAAGGGTAGTATTGATTGGGGGACAGAAGTAGGTTTGGGAGTGGGTAGGGATAGGTACAGAATGGATGGGGGATGGTTGGGTCAGGAAACCGGGAGATGAGAAGAGATATGGAACAAGAAGTAGAAATAGGGAGGAAGAGATATGGAACAGTAGATAGAGAAATGGAGGAGAGATATGGAACAGAGAGCCAAGTCACGGAATGGAATTACGAGGCACAGGACAAGAGACGAGGGATGAGATGAGAGAGAGAGAGAGAGAGGCACAAAACTAGATTGAGATAGAGACAGAGACAGAGAATACGGAAACTATGGAGAACTATGGTGAATATCAAGACTACCCCAACTCATATGCTACCCTAGGGTTTATGTATGTACTACCCTTCCGCTCAGTCCCCAGCAGGATTCTAGCCTGGGGCCATAGCATCTGATTTCTCCAGCTAAGTCCTGGGGCAGGCTCCCAGCCCTGGAGTTGTGACAGTGGTTGGGATGTGCTGGCGTGGGTCATGGCGGTCTTGCATTGAGCGGGTCAGTGGTCCTGGTGTGGGGTGGTGGTGCCCGTTGACGCCACAGAAGCAGGTGGTCTGGTGACATGCCAACAGTTCACAGGAGGAATGTTGCAGAATGTTATGTGATGGCCAGGATGCCAGGGTTCTGGATGTGTCCTGTGACAGGGAAGTTTTGGGGTGACGTGTCAGCTGAGATGCCAGAGTTTGGTGATGCCCAGGAGTTTGTCTGGAGATGGCTGCAGGTGTTGCTGATGCAGTGTTGTGGGGTTGTTGGTGGCCTCAGAGGTGTGCAGGGGGTGCAGGGGAGGTGTGTGCCAGAGTTGGAGTAGCATAGGAGGGACCAGAGGTGGTGGGGTCATGACAATAGCTAGCCCAGTTAGAAATGATCCTTGAGTGCATAAGTTGGCAGTATGGGTGTTCCTCAAGTATTCATGTGCTAAACAAAGCTACACTATCCTACTATGTTGGCATAATGAGCAGCTATTGCAGCTAACTATACACAGGGAATTGGATTTTCAGCCTGACAAAGTTTAGACTTATGCCTGATATCTAGCATTTTGTATTCAGTAGTTAGTAGATGGAGAATACAAAATGGCCAGGAAGTGAAAATAATGTATGGTCACAATTAGTTGAAACATGTCAACTCATGGGACTTGTTGATTAGAGTTGGTGGATTGTGTAATATCAAGAAGTACACAAAACAATTTCAATGGAAGACAAATTGGTAGATTAAATGAGTTAGAACTACTAGTTGATGACATCATGCTCTCACTCTCCAAGTCAAACATAGTCAGGTTTAGGCAGAATGATTGCAGATTGAGGATGAAGCCTCTCTTGGTAGTGCAGAACTGTAAGGGGACAATCCACAGGACCATTCCCTCTTCTCTCCTTTTTCCTGTTTCCTTTCCTTTTCTCCCTTCCTTTTCTCTTCTTCTCCTCCTTAGATATTCTCTGTACATATTGTGTCTGCATTCCTGATCATCTAACATTGTTTTCAAGGTCATCTGATCCCTTCCTGGTCATCTGACCCTTTTCTGACCACCTGACTTGCCAAAGTCACCTGATGGACATCACCAATCCATTCTCTGGCAATGTCCGAGTTTTTCATCTTTTATTCCCACACTTTTTTTTCAGAGGCTTATGTGTACTATACAGTTGATTCCCATGCTTCTGGGGCCCCAGAAGCATCCACACCCTGGAATAGGGACTCCTCAGACTTATTCTCTTTGGATATCCCTCTGCCAGGTGAGTAGCTAGCCCTGTACACTGTAGCCACTTGCTAATACAACTTAGATATCCCTCTGCCAGTTGTGTGAGTTCCACAGCTCTCTGAGGTCACCCTTACAGGGACTCTTACCATGTTGTGGGAAAATGCTGACTTAGAGTTTGTGCATGTCTGTAATTTGAAGTAGTTGCCAGTGAAGCTGAGGCTGGTGCCATAATGTATTATTTGTACTATTGTAGATACAAAACTTTGATTGAAATAGTCTTGTAAGTAGTGGACCCATGCTTCCACTGTCAGGTCCCACTGACAATGGGGGTGCAGTGGTGAGTCCTTACTAGGCAAGCTTGAGAGGCTAAGTACAAGTCTGGGGCTTATCAGAAGCTCCAGTGGAGCTATGAGTGGCCCAGGATAGGGTCTGGATGCTCCAGTGTATGAGTAGTGACGTGCACAAAAGGAGGGAGTGCTCCGGGTCAAGGAGCACAGGTTCACAATGGAGTTTTTAGCAGAGAGGTGAGGGAGGATGGGAAAGATAAGATCAATTGGAGATGGAAATAAGTGTGGAAATTGGTAGAGATGGGTACAGAACAGATAGGATATAGATCGATCAGGAAATTGGGAGATGATAAGAGATATGGAACTGGAGATTAGAGATAGAGAGGAAAAGATACAAGACAGGAGATAGAGAGATAGAGGAAGAGATACAGAATAGGAATATGAGTCACAGAATAGAAGTACAAGGTGTGGAGACAAGATACAAGAGATGAGACAAGAGAGAGATGGAGGCACAAAACTAGACCAGAACAGAAACAAAGACTATGGTGAATATCAAGACTACTTGACCCATATGCTATCCTACAATTTATATATTACCCTCCTGCTAAGTCCTGGGACAGGGTCCCAGCCTGGGATTGTGGTATCTGATTATCCTCCAGCTAAGTCCTGGGACAAGCTCCCAGCCCTGGGGGGTGCAGGCTGTGGCCGCCTTGCTAGGGTGGGTCAGCAGTTGTAGAGTGCACTAGTGGCACAGTCAATGCCACAGGAGCATATGTGGGGTCTAGTGACATGCTGACAGTTTGCAAGAGAAATGTTACATGATGGCTGGGATGCTGGGAGTTCAGGTATATCCAATGACAGGGAAGCCTAGGGGTGCCATGGCAGCTGAGATGCCAGAGTTGGGTGATACCTGTGGGTTTGTCTGGAGATGGCCGAGGGTGTTGCTGGTGCAGCACTGTGAGGTTGTTGGTGGTCCTGGAAGTGTATGGGAGGTGAAGGTGGTGTGTGTGTGTTCAGAGCAGTGTGTGAGGGTCCAGAGTTTGTGGGGTTGTGACATCCATATTGAGTGTTGATGACATGCATGGGAGGTGGTTGGCATGTTCAAGTGGTAAGTTTGCATGTGACATGGTATTGGGATGGGTTGGGAGGCAAGGCAATGAGGGATCAAGAGGAGCCAGAGCATGGAAGCTGGAAATGGGTGAGGCATTGTCCAGAAGCTGGCTTAGGCAAGCAGATACTGTGTGGGGAGGCTACTTGCCCTGCCAGTGGCTCAGTCCTTATGCTGGTGCTTTCCATGGTCAGTCTTCCTGCAGGTAGAGCAACTGTATAGGTGGCCCCAGGGCCAGGGAGTTGTGGAGCAGTGGCCATTGTTGAATTTGCAGCATGCCTTGGAGGGGTTAGATGGGGCCCTCATGCTTTTAGGTTGCTTTGTAGGCGCAGTCTTGTGATACACATAGATGTGTTTGCTCAACAGATTAGTGGCCGGCATGCTCCAACCTGAATAGTCTTCTGTGGCCATCTCCAATTGATGCCAGTTAAAAAACACTGAGTGGTACTGGTAAACTGCTGACCACTTCATACTTGGCAATGAGCTCTATCAAATGGGCAGAGTATTCATAGAAGACATAGGGAACACCATCTGACTTGGGGAGGTGGAAACTGTACATGTTGAAGTAGCACTGCAGGGGGACCAGGACCAAGAATGGGAACTTGTACTTCTTTGCAGCCTTCAAACTGATTGGTGGTGCCATTGAAGGTGTAGGCTACCTCTTTGTTGCAGTTTTCTAGGTCAAGTTTGTGGAGGTTGGATGCTTTGAATTTGTGGGTGATGATAGCCACTATGACTGCCACCTTGATGTCTGAGAACTGGGTGCAAAGAGAAGGGGGAGCAGTAATGGATATACCATTAGCTGTGCTTGCCATGATAGGTGGCAAGAATTCAGTGTCATGGGCTGTTGGAGTTTGTTGGCACCTTTGTTTGCATCCATTCTCTGGATCATTGTCCTGACAAGTGTGCCAAGGTCAGAGACTGACATGCTCAGTGCATTGAATGCATTGATGGAGATGAGTGGGGTGGGATCACTTGTGGTGGGGGCAGGAGATTTGGGAGGCTGGAAAGACCTGAGGAAGTGGCTGTTGGGTGCTTGAGGAGGAAGGTTTGTAAGGTTCTCCAAGGAGCTGCTCATGCACCAGGGACAAACAGAAGATAAGTTAGAAACAAACACACAATGCAAGATCTAATCCAAACAAGAGTCTGTGAGCGCAGTATGAGACAACATATGACTACTGGTAAGTAACATACCTGTGAGTGCAGTGTGAGACAACAAGGTCATCTTGGCCATGCTTGCTATCTAATATACAAAAGGTGAACAACAGAGACAAAGTGACAGAGATAAAAGATGATTATGAGGGATTGTGACAATGAGAAAGTGATGAATAAATAAGATTTGATATGTGATGAGATAAACTGGGTGCTTGAATTAACCCCAGGCAACCACACCCCACACACTTGCCCGATCCAGTTTGGACAGACCACAAAAACCTTGAGTACTTCTAGATGGCAAAGAATCTCAACCGCTGACAGGTTCATTTGTCCCTGTATCTGGCCAACTTTGACTTCTTGCTGCACCATAAGCCAGGCTGGAGCATGGGCAAGCCAGACACATTATTCCAGATAGCTGACCATGGAACTGAAGCTGGAGATAATGACAATATTGCCCTTCTCAAACCTGAGCTCTTTGCTGTGCATGCTCTGGAAGGCATGGCAATCCAAGGAAATGAAGCAGACATCCTCCAGGAGATCTGCCAAGGTAACTGGTAGTGTATACAAAAGGACATGGTGGCCCAGGCTGCTTGGATGTTACAGGCCAATAAGGGTAAGGGGGTGAAGTTAGTATGCACTGATGAATGGCACAATGAAGGAGGACTACTAACCTTCTGGGGGCACATTTATGTGCCCAACATTCTCAACCTGCACTGCCAGATCATCAAGCAACACCACAAATCTTGCATTGCTGGGCACCTGAGGCATTGGAAGACTTCTGGAGTTAGTGTTGTGCAACTACTGGTGGCCTCAGATGTCACAATATGTGGGTTCCTACACTAGCACCTGTGACCTTTGTCTATGGACAAAACCCTGGTGGCCAACTCCCAATGGGTCAGCTCAACCCCCTCCCAATCTCAGTGGAATGGTGGGGCATAGCCTCAGTGGACTTCATTGTTAAACTTCCAGATATGCACAGCTACAATGCTATCATGGTGGTGGTGGACCCCTATGGTAAGCAGGCACACTTCATTCTCACCCACACTACCTGCTCTGCCATGGGGGTGCCAACCTCTACTAGGAGAATGTCTGGAAGCTGCATGGTCTTTCTAATGCCTATGTCTCCAATTGTGGGCCCCAGTGTGTGGCAGAGTTCACCTGCAAGCTGTACTGCCTCCTTGGTATGAAGCTGCACACCTTCATGGAATACCACCCCCAGTCCAATGGACAGATGGAGAGGGTCAATCAGAAGCTGGAGCAGTACCTGCACCTGTTCTGTAATGAGAGGCAAGATGCAGTACCTGCACCTTTTCTGTAATGAGAGGCAAGATGACTGGGATGAGCTGCTGCTGGATGCAGAGTTTCAATACAACAACCATGTCCATGTGTTGACTTAGTACTCTCCTTTCCTCCTGAACACCAGTCACCACCCTTGTATGGGCTTCAAACCCCATGCATGTTCCTCAGACAACCCAGCCATGAATGAGTTCATAGAAAGGATGAAGGTGGTGCAGGACAAGGCAAAGGCCACTCTGAGCAAGGTGAAGGATGACATGGCCCACTACTATGATTGCAATCAACCCCAGCCCCAAGGTACCAACTGGGGGACCATGTCTACCTTGACATGTCTGATATCACCACAATGCAGTCCTCACAGAAGCTGTTGCACCACCACCTAGGACTGTTCCTGGTGGGATGGCAGGTAGGCCCTCTGGCTTACTGGCTACAACTCCCAGTCAGTCTGCATTGGCTCCACTCAGTGCTCAATCTCATAAAGCTCTTTTTAGCACCAGAGGACCCTATTCCAGGCCATTGTCATAGGCTGCCACTCCCTCCAGTCCTGGTGGGCAATGACAAGCAGTATGAGGTGGAGGAGATACTGGATAGCCATCTGTTCAGGTGGAAATTGCAGTTCAAAGTGAAGTAGAAAGGCTACAGTCTAGAAGATGTATCTTGGGAACTGCAAGGAGAATGTTTGTGCACCAAGGCTGGCCTAGGACTTCTATCAGCAACACCCCAATGTGCTGATGCAACATTCATGTTCTGATGAGGGAACATAACATTGGTCCTTCCTGCTGTCTGCACTGTCCTCAGGACCTAATATTTCTGTCCCTTCCACCAATCTCATCATATACCATGACTTCTGATGTTTATGGGGCTTGCCTGACAAGTCCTAGAGTCACAACATTCTGGAGTTCTTTCACTTCCAGGAAAACATTCATGGCCTTGGAAGGACATGAATGTACTTGTTCCAGCTGTTTTAAACATGCTAGAAACATATTCATCCAATGCCCTTCCACCTAACATTCATATTTCCATGTAGTCCAATGTCCTGACTTTTCCTGAGCCAGCCCTTTTCCTTCTGCTCTCTAGAGTATCTGATAGTTCACTTGTTCTGATGTACCACATACTCTCCTGAACTCAGAGCTTTCCCCAGCTCTTCCTAAGTCTTCCTACTTCATTCCCTATGTTTCCTGATCTTCCTTTGATCATCATTCATCCATCCCATTCATTCTTGTGGCAACCACATTTCTTCTTTTGGTCATCTTTCCTCATGGGCCTTTCCCCTAGTCAGAATCATTCCTAAAATTCTTTCTTCCTGTTCTGGACTATTCCCCCTTATTCCTATGGTTCCCTTCTTTCCTTCATTGCTTATTTTTGATGACTTCATATTCCAGACCTTCCTATCCTTTTATTCCATGGAGTAAGATGTCAGATTCCTTGATTATCTCTTGATTAGAGTTATCTGGCAGAGATCTGCTATGTCCACCATTCCAGCAATAATAATTGATATTTGATGCCCATTTTTCGTCCCCCTGCTTGTCAGAATACTCTATTATTTCATTAGCCCTTCATTAATGTGAATTCTTTAAGTGTTCCCATGTTTTTGTCTGCCTGTTATGCTTACAGTTTTCAGCACATAGTATGGTTTGTTTTAACCAGGACTTATAACTTTAGACATAGAGTCATATCAGTCATAGAGTCATATCAGTGCAGCTGTTAGTGTTGCTACCAGTTCATATCAATGACTGAGATCTGTGAAATTAAAGACCCAGAAGGTCATTTAGCAGTAAAGGTGGAGTTAACAGAAATATACAAGTTGCTAGCTGCAGGTGCTAGCATTAACAAAGGCAAGCCTAGGGCACCCATAATGGTGGCTTAATGAAGACAAAGCTATGGCACCCATATGGCACTTAACAAAGGCAAACAAGAGTTAGACTTCACAATGCTGTTAAGCCTAGAGATAAGAGAGAGAAGGCAACTAGACTGGGTAAATCCAAATCATCTGGTAGCAAAGTAAGAGCAAGAAGATATCTGAAGCATAGTCTGAAGTGGGAACTGGACTCTGGTATGATTTGATAATGATTAGCTACTGACAGGGCAGTATTTATAGGTATGTAAGGTAGCAATAGGGGAAAGTGGTAAGAGATAGTAAGCATAGTGGTTGCATGTGATAGTGCATGACAGAGGCTGCTATTGAATAGGAAAATTGTAAGTAATATGAGGAAATTGTAAGGAATACAAAAAAAAAAAAGGAAGATAGAAACTATGATTGGTGGGCCATTGATCATGCAGTTACAATTGATTGTTGGCCACCAAATGGGGGCCTTGGGGGGCTGGATTGTCCAAGGTCAGCGCAGGCATTAAGGCAATTGTTGGTAGCCATTGGTGTCATTAAGGGCTATTCAATAGCAGTCAAGTGTCCAAGTCATGTGATTCATCTGATTAGATGTTTGGTTAGATCAGATAAGGTCAGGTTGGTTGGCATCATTAGTTATCTTGATGTCACAACCCCGCCATCTCCGGACCTCCATACGCTACCCCGGCCCCAACACACACCTCCCCCACACCCCTCGCGCACCTCCGGGATCGCCAACAACCTCCCAACGCTACATTGGCAACACCCGTGGCCATCTCCAAACAGATCCCCAGCCATCACCAAACCCTGGCATCTCGGCCCACACGTCACCCCAAGGCTTCCCTGTCACTGGACACACCCAGATCCCCGGCATCCCGGCCATCACATAATGTTCCGCAACATTCCTCCCGTGAACCGCCAGCACATCACAATGCCACCTGCTTCTGTGGCGCTGAGGGATGCCCCCACCACGCACTGTGCCCGCCGACCCGCCTGACACAAGCCTGCCGTAACCCACGCCAGCACGCTCCGACCACTACCACGACCCCAGGGCTGGGAGCCAGTCCGGGGACTTAGCCGGAGGAATCAGATGTCTCGGTCCCGGCTAGAATCCTACCCAGGACTTAGCGGAAGGGTAGTACATAAACCATAGGGTAGCATACAAGTTAGGTAGTCTTGATATTAACCGTAGTTCTCTGTATTTCCGTGTCTCTGTCTCTGTCTCTGTCTCTATCTCAATCCCAATCTATTCTCTTGTCTCTCTCTCTCTCGTCTCATCTCTCGTCTCTCATCTCTTGCCTCTCATCTCCATGCCTTGTTCCATTCCGTGACTCATTTCTCCTTTCCGTTTCTCTTCTCCGTTTCTTTACCTATCATCCGTATCTCTTTCTCCCTTCACCCCGGTCTCCCAACCAACCCCTCTGCCCGTTCCGTACCTACTCTCACCGTTCCGAACCTACTTCCATCCCGATCCATACCACTCCCCCCTCGCTACCCACTCCCTCCTTTTTGTTACACCCCCACCCAACCCCC
>QGOB01001008.1:0-20096 GCA_003313055.1 Termitomyces sp. MG145 | reverse complement strand
ATTCTATCGTTGGCTGGATCATGTCGTCTCTCCTGGATTTCACATGGTCGAAATTGAATGACAATGTGCTCCATACCGATGGGAGATCTAGCATGCAGTTTCTCCAATACCGACAAACGTGACAAATGAGGAGAGTTTTAGCGACAAAAAGGTGATCAAATCTAGCCGGTAGACGGAGACAAAAGATGCTCGTAATGATTTCGACTGGTAGGCAATTGATCGGAGCTTGTACGGATCTATGTGATAGTTGTACTTCTACTACGGGGGTCAGAAAGAACTTTTAGTTACTCGCTCTTCAACAAGACTTACAAGCTTCAGCTTCGGTAGAGGATTTCGGCGCCATATGAAGGCTGTGGGGGCACAAGCCGACTTTTGAGAAGTTGACTCTTAAAGTTTCGCTGATCGAGGTCCCACAGATGAAGAGAAAAGGTGTAAATTTGCAAACATTCTTGTCCAAACATTAACTTTATTCGTCCAATAATTATTTGGCTTCTGTTTGTGAGCCAGGGGACGTTTGTGTTAATGACACGTGACAACTCTTTTTTATTTTTATTTATTTTTATTTATTTTATTTTATTTTTATTTTTTTTGGAGTGGCGTTTGGTGTAGTGGGAAGACCGACGCCATAGTCGTCTCCTTCCCACCCGCGTTGCTGGTCCCCTGGGATTGAAACCAGGAATACACTTTGTCCAGCTTTTTGCTCCGCGAGGAAATGCATTTCTGCACTGAGTGTGGGACTATAAGCCTGGGATATAGGACTCATCCTATTCCTGTAAGGGGATGATCTCTTCCGAGGTCTCCGACCCTAGTTCCGGCTTAGTCATAGGTTTTACATCATTCTAGTATTGCTTACTGACCGCCGGGGCCCGGCCCCTACTCTGCTTCCATCATCATTAGTCACCAAGGCTGAGTCATCAGACTTCTATTTCCCTTTGATGTATTGTTTGTCATTTCAGCTTAGCATACCAGGGCCCGCTTATTACATATAGTATTAGTCATAGCATAGCCACCAATGTAGTATATAAGCCGGTCTGCAGGATAGAATATCCTCAGACCGAACAATAGCAGTGTTTCACCGGTCTATCCATAAACCAACTGTAAGCTCCCTTAGCGATGCGTTCTCTGGGCTCGTCTCGCTCCCTGTGCTTCACTCGCCTGTCGCCGCCTCTTGCCTGCCTCATCGCTAGCTTGCCACCGCTTCCTGCTTGTCTCGCCCTTGAGTGACCTTGCCTTGTGTGGAATTGTCCCGCATCGTGAGCGTCCCCTTACAGGTTGTTTGGTCTCCTAGCTGCCCACCTCCCTAGTCTGCAGCACACCCTACCCCCTACCTACTCTTAGTTCATTGACCGCTCCCTATCCTCCGACGAGTACCCCTATGTCCGCCACCTCTGATTTGCCTTCTGGTTTGGCCTCGTCTATGCTAGCTGTTAACATGGCCCCTGGACCGACGCCCCACTGGACCGCCGACTGGGTATCCACTATGCAGCAGATACAGCTTGCACTCTCTGCCATGTCGGCCAGACTCATGGCACTAGAGTCTGGATATGTTGTCGCCGGTGCCCAAACTGCTCCCCAGCAAAGTATGGGTGCCTCCACTTCGAAATCCTCTTGCCCTCCCTTGTCAAAAAAACCCTCTACCGCGCCCCCCTCTCACATTCCTTGATGGGTAGCGTGCCCTACCTCTAATGCTCCCTTGGCCATCCCCCTAGCTCGGGATTTACCCCCTATGGATGGAAAGACCTCTCGTTACAAATGTGCGCTGGAGCTTCCTGACTCTTTGGTTGCACACGTTGTGGGTCATCAGGGGCGGGGCCTTAAACAAGCCCACAACATCTCTGGCGCTCAGCTGGCTGCCTTTGCAGTCGGTCAGACTGGGCCTAGTGGTCGCCGGTTCGTCACTCTCAGGGGCACCGACCAGCAGATCGGTGAGGCTCTCATGGTTCTCGGAAAGCGCATCGCCAAGCGGCATGTGCGCGTACCTCGGAAGCAGCGCTCAGGCAACGCTGCGCCGGCTGTTGCTGTGCCGGCTCCATCATGGAATCCCGAAACGTCCACCCCTCGTCCCCCTACCCAACCTCGGCAGCTCCCTCAACCTCGGCCGCCTACGCCGGTGTTTCCTTCAGATTCTGATCTGGCACCGGCTCCGATTCCTACCCCCGCTACCAGGACCTCCGCCGCCTCCACTCCGCAGACTCCTATGTCGGTTGTGCCACCAACGCCTGCCAATTTCGCAATGGATACCACTTCGCCGACCCAACCTATTCTGGCCCCTGATGGGTCACCCATGATAATCAACTATGCATTTGGGCATTATGCCCAGCAAACGGCTGTGGCCTGCGGTGCTCCCAGAGAAACTGCTCGTCGATCGCATCCTTATCATGGACGTTGAACACTGTTCGTTGAGGCGACGAACCTTGAGGGGGGGGTGATGTAAGGGATTTTTTTTGGAGTGGCGTTTGGTGTAGTGGGAAGACCGACGCCATAGTCGTCTCCTTCCCACCCGCGTTGCTGGTCCCCTGGGATTGAAACCAGGAATACACTTTGTCCAGCTTTTTGCTCCGCGAGGAAATGCATTTCTGCACTGAGTGTGGGACTATAAGCCTGGGATATAGGACTCATCCTATTCCTGTAAGGGGATGATCTCTTCCGAGGTCTCCGACCCTAGTTCTGGCTTAGTCATAGGTTTTACATCATTCTAGTATTGCTTACTGACCGCCAGGGCCTGGCCCCTACTCTGTTTCCGTCATCATTAGTCACCAAGGCTGAGTCATTGGACTTCTATTTCCCTTTGATGTATTGTTTGTCATTTCAGCTTAGCATACCAGGGCCCACTTATTACATATAGTATTAGTCATAGTGTAGCCACCAATGTAGTATATAAGCCGGTCTGCAGGATAGAATATCCTCAGACCAAACAATAGCAGTGTTTCACCGGTCTATCCATAAACCAACTGTAAGCTCCCTTAGCGACACATTCTCCAGGCTCGTCTCGCTCCCTGTGCTTCACTCGCCCATCGCCGCCTCTTGCCTGCCTCATCGCTAGCTTGCCGCCGCTTCTCGCTTGTCTCGCCCTCGAGTGACCTTGCCTTGTGTGGAATTGTCCCGCATCGTGAGCGTCCCCTTACAATTCCCCTCCTAGAGCAAGGCCCATTACCCACTAAAACCCTGCATTGAGCCTCCTCGTGAGGCTGAGGGGTTCCCCCCTCCAGGCCCGTCCCCATCCAGGTTTCTTCAACCAGTCCTTTTTTGAGGGCCCTTTTACCCAATCTCGGGTTGGCCAGCTTCCAGTCAAGGAGCGCCCTCTGCTTCATTGTTGTTGTCCATCTATTTCTAATTTCACTCTCCAGGTGGGGCGTATCGTTCTTTTGTATCACTCTTTCACATCTTAGTACCCAGATCAGGTATGCAGACTCCACGACCAGTATCCTGTACATTCTCAAGAGACCTTCTGAGGCTCTCCAATTATTTCCTTTCACTGTCACCAATAGGCTGCCCAGGATGGAGTTGATGTTTTATGGTGTGAGCATCTTCCCTGACTTCCACTTCCACATGTTGCTTGCCAGTTTCCATATTATTTCTTGCCCTGTGCACTCACAGCTCGATAGGATGTGGTTCAGTGTGTCAGTTTTGTTGTTGTGCTTGCAGACTGCTCTTTCTTTCAAGTCTTGTTTCATTGAGATGCGGTTCCAGTACTCCCCTACTTTATATGCATCGTGTATACCTTTCCACAGAAACATCCTTACTGGCTTGGAGAAGTCTCTATTCCTCGTGGACTTCCACACTTGGGCTTCTGAGTAAGGGGTCCCACAAAGTTGTTTTAGGCTTTGCAAGACTCCTTTCAGCCTTCTAACAGTTCCTTTCCTGGGGGGAATATACATACTTTCTCTTATCATTCAGTAGGCTAGTGCCTGTGTCATTTTGGATAGTTTAGCTCTGGTAACATGTAAACCAGGTGGAATTGGGGGAAGGGTCATAGCGCTTCCAGTTCCAATTGCATTTTTGGCTAGGTTTGTTGCCTCCATCTCTCTAGGGTCCAGTTCCCCATCTGTTATGTCCACTAGGGTGATTTTGGTGTTGCCCATTCTGAGGCGGCCTAGTAGGGTCCTGATTAGTCCTGTGCCTCTCATACCTTGGAAACCTCTGTCTTCCATTTCTTCTAAGTCTTCTGTAAATGTGGATACCACACTTTTTGCCCTCATTGTAAACTTTAGTGGCGCTTTTGTGTTCCTTCCTATAGTGGCCAGGATCATTGCCAGAATTGTCGGGCAGGCCTTGGTGTTATCACTTAGGTTGATCCATTTTGCATTCTTTTTCAGCCCGTCATCCCCTGAGAAGACTACTCCTGCTCCTATCGTCTTCTTGTATTCTGGAGTTGGTAGCATTGCTTGTATGCCCATTACAAAGACTGAGCATTGCTCCTCTGGTTCTTCTTGCACAGCATAGTGGTACAACTTGTTATATCATGGACCTGATGTGAATATCCTGAAACTGTCTGCTATGTTTCCTTTCACAACCAGTCTGAGGTTTACCATTTCCTCATGTGGATTGTTTTTGCTCTCATCTCTGTCATTAGCTATGTTATCACCAGGTTGCCAGCATCTCGGGTCCCATTTGTCAGGGAGTGTGTTGAGCATATCTTCTGACCGGTTTGCGCACAAGTTAGGATGGAGGCACCCTGTTTCATTTTCCACCTTCATGCATAGTGGGCATTTGCACTCAGTTGAGTTGATATGATTTGGGCCTTTGAGGGCTCTTGATAGCTCTTCTGCTTCACCAACTGAATAGATTTTATGCTTTGTTTTGAGACATTCAGCAACTTTCCCAGTATTCATCCTCCTTATTCTACTATCTGCAGCTTGGTGGTACCATATTGGCATACTCCTTAGTATGTTTCTGTCAAAAGCAATGCCCTCTGGCCTTACCCCAAACACTCTTGCAGACTTTATTAGGTCGATTATGTCTAGGCACAATTCACCAATGTTATTCATTCTTGTCTTCCATGACTGTAGAAAAGGGTTCACTCAAATCCTTTCATCCACATTCTCCTTGGACTTTGGTATGTTCTTACTCATCAGTACATCCGCAACTTTTGCCCATGTTGGGCATTTTGGGCCTATGTTTAGATATGACTTCAGCCACATGACATTTATGGCCTTGTTCCTTGTTGTTATGTCAACCAGGGCTCTTCCACCTTCCTCCTTATTCCTGTAAAGTGTTTGTGCATTGACTTGTGGTGATTTACCTCCCCATATGAAGTTGTTGGATCTTCTCACTAGTTTTTTCTCTATATGGTCAGGCATACCTTGTACCTGCATTAGAAACTGTGACATCCCAGCAATTACCATCTGAGCAATGAGTTTTCTTCCTTCCATTGTTGGATGACTCTTATTCCAGCTTGCTAGGCTCTTGTCTATCTTCTCTATTGTGGTGACCCAGGGAGCACTCCTGTCTGTCTTATTTCCAAACCAGGCTCCTAGTATTTGTGTTGCCTCTCCATCTTTGGTGATCAGTATACCATCAGGTATTACCCGGTGCCCATCCCTCATTTTCCTCTCATTTATCAGCTTGTTTCTGAAAACCTCTGTCCCTAGAGGGACTATCACCGTTTTCATTGTGTTAAATTTTGCTCCTGCCACTATGCACCAGTCATCTAGGATTGCGTTAAGGGTGGTTATATCATCTTCTTCTGATAGGAAGGTCGTTGTGTCATCTGCAAAAAGATTAGCTATGAGTCTTTCATGGTGTCCAGGTATATTGAATCCTTTCAGCTCTGATTTGCGTAGTGATGCAGCAAGAGGTTCTATTGCAAGGTCAAAAAGCAGACATGACAGTGGGTCACCTTGTCATACTCCTCGAGTGATCTTCCATGGTGAGCTTAGGTGTCTGTTTATTATGACCTTTGTTTCAGCTGAACTGTATAAGGTTTTAATTGTGTCAATGAAGGACGCAGGTAGTCCAAACTGGTGTAGTGTTCTCCATAAGTATTCATGTTCTATCTTATCATAGGCTTTTTCTTGGTCTAGAGCTACTATCATGCCATTCTGTTCCTTGGCCTCTGCAAAGTGTATTATCATCCTGATTAGTTTTGTCTGCGCAGTGATGCTCCTGCCTGTTATGAAACCAGCTTGATCAGGGTGAATAAGGTCGGTGATGACTTTTGACAGTCATGTCACTAAGGACTTTGTAAATAGCTTATAGTCTGTGTTTAGGCATGTTATTGGGCAGTAATTTGCAATATCAGTTCTGTCATTTTTCTTATACAACGGGCACATCCAGCCCTCAGAAAAATTTGAGTTTGTGTTCATTCCATGTATCTGTATGTCCATGCAGACTGATTCAAGTAAGTGAATTATATTGAAAGTGGGTGTTTTGACCTCTCCCTTGTTTCGCTTTGTGTCTGTTTCAAATTGCTCGTTCATGGATTTCCAGAACTCATAGGTGATTCCATCTATCCCTGGGGCAGAGCTGTTATTTGCACTCTTCAGTGCTTCTCTCAGTTCTCCGGCTGACATTAGTTTCTCTAAGTCTTCGTTCTGTTTTTCTGTGGTGGTCACTGTGATTGTGTTCAGGACCTTGATGGTCTTCTCCTCCTTTTGCATTGCAGAGACATTCCAGGATTGGTTTTGTAAGTTATCATGGTACATCTTTGTCATTTTGGCCATCTTTTTGGAATGGGTTTCATATACTCTTCCATGTGTGAAGTCTCTTCCTTTTTGTAGGGCGTATATCATGTCCCTTGGTTTAGCTTCTTTGCAGGACCTTGTCCAGTACTTGCACATTGTTTCCCCTTCAAGTCTGCTCTTTATCTTTATTTTCTCCCTTTTGTTCATGTGGTTGTTGTTCTCCAGCACTTCTATTTTATGCCTTAGACTACTAGTTTCTGTCTGCATTGTGTGCTCATTTATTTGTGTGTTCTGCTGAACTTTCTTTAAGGAATTGTCTAGATGCTTTTTGATTCGGTTATATTTGGGCACTATCTCTTTATCTCTTTGTCTGGCCACCTTAAGAATCCCTCCTTTCCACTTTGAGTATATGGTTTGAGGGTTATTCCTTTCATCTCTGTCTTGTCCAAGAGCCTTTATTTTCTCAATGGCTGCCTGTCCTGTTTCTACTACTGCTGTTCTAAACTTTTTATCTTTCAGCACATGTGGTTTGAGTGTCCATCTCCCTCGGCCAAGTATTGGGGCCTCCTTGTGCGCTAGTTGTACCGAGATCATAGAGTGATCAGTACATGGAATTCCTGATGCTTCAATTTTCCAATCATGTGCAGTGTTCATTAAGTTTTCCTCTAAGTAGATCCTGTCTAGTCTTGACATTGTCAAAGTTGCATCCTGGGAGAAAGTGTATGCCCTTGTGTCTGGGTGAGTGTCTCTCCACCCATCCGTTACTTTTAGCTTTTGTTTTAGTGTTTCTAAGGCTTCAACTGCTTCTGCTGGGTTATTTCTTATTGGAAGTTGATCTATTCCGTCTTCAACCACATTGAAATCGCCTGCCATTATGTCTACCCTAGTTGTGGGGTTTCTCCTGAAGTAGGACTGTATTTTTTCCCAGAACTCCTTACTTTTTCCCCCTTCATTGCTGGAGACGTTGGGGGCATAGATTGCTAGTACAGTTAAGAATTCTTCTTTGTGCCATTTGACTTTCACAGTCATAGCTCTTCCTGGTATTATTTCAGTCATGTCAACCTGTTCAGTGTTGATCAGGTCTTTATTTAGGACTACAGCAACCCCACCCTTTCCAGTGGGGTTCTCTCAGTCTTCTGTGTGAAGGATCTTCAGGCGCCTTCCAAAAAGGCATTCTAGATTGTTTTTTCTTGCTGCATCCAAGTGGGACTCTTGTACTAATAGTATACCAACTTTGTTGTCACATACAAGCTGGTTGACATGGTTCCACTTAGTTTTGTTCATGTGAGATCCTGTAGTCCTGTATCCTCTGATGTTAAGGGATGCGATTCTGATTGCTGCCATTGTGCTTTTCTGGGCCTGCGTGCTCCCCAGTTGGGCTGCTGACCTTTCCTCACTTATTGAGTGCTGGCTGGGTGAATTGTAATCCTCCATCAGAAGTTTCTTGGTCAGATGACTCATTTTGTGGTGAGTCTGCCGTATTTTCTGTTGCATATCCATTTTCTGCTTGGGGTTGCACCTGTGGGGTGCTCCCCCCACTACTCACTGGAGTAGTTCCCCAATTGGGGGACCCACCTCTGTACTCCCTGTATCCCATTATCAGGCTCAGAGCGGTGGCTGACTCTGTAGATCCCTGGGTTACTGGGAGGCGCGTACCATTACCGATGTTAAATTGACCTAGTGAAAATATGTTGTCTGTATTTGTGGTTGATGAGACTTACCGAGTAGCCAACCATGCTATCTCGGGGTGAGGACATTTCCCAAGTCCTCAGGGGAGACATTGCATTGAGATTTCTGGGTCACTTAGCAGGGTTGTTTGCCAAGAATCTCATTGCTTAAGCAGGGCTGCTGCATGGCACCTTCTTCTACTTTTTGTAGACTGCTGTTTGTTGTCTTTCGACCTGGGTCTCCAACTTACATGTACCTTAAGTAGGCCAATATATTTCAGTCTTTGACCATAGATGATTTTCATCCAGACATCTTGATACCTGCTCAATGATGCTGGTAGCACTCAGTGTAACAGCTCGTTCACATTTGTGGGGGGGTGGCAACTACATCTAGCTGGTAACTATACTCCTTGGAGTCACCAGCCTCTGCCACCTCTATGGTTGAAAGTGCCTCCTTCTCTGCCTCTTCCACCCCTCCCTCTGCCTCTACCTCTATAATTTCCTCGGCCATCTTGGAGGAGATTTCCTATGTCTGAGTACGCATTCCTTGGGTTGGTACTCTGGGATTGTGCTGATGGCTTAAAGCTAAGCCATCCTGGGAGGTCTGGGAACTGACAATTGGGAGTGTTGTGGTTGATTGACTTACAGTTTACACACAGTAATGTGTCTTTGCCTCTCAGTGGGATACCAAAACCAGCCGTGGCAGTCGGGAATTTGCAGGCCCTAATGAGCTTGATTAATTTTACATGGTCTTCATCACTGAGGCTGTTGTGGTGGAAGTAGACATTCCACCCGCGGAAGTCTCCTCCTGCTGCTAGGCTCCTTTTGACCATAATGTATTTGACTGAGATATTTTCAGTGATTTCCAGTAGCGCCCTCTCTTTCTCCATCGTAGCACGTTCAGTTATGAGGATGACTATATCCTTTGAAACGAGTATGTTTTCACAAATCAGGCTCTTCACTGCAGTGGCAGCATTGGTGGAATTGGTGTAGGTGAGTCCACTCAATGTCATAACAAAGACTGGCCTTTGTTCCTCAAAAGTCCTGAAGAGTATAGTAACTTCTTTGGTTGATGCAACCTCTAGGTCAACTAGGAAATCTGCTTGAGCCTTTGACAGGCCAGAGATGAGCATGTGATAGGGTTGGGGGAAATGTTCTGAGTCGATACATTTTTTCTGCACAGGGAAGGATACCCCCAGGGACACATTGTCATTGATGCCTACTAGGCTTTTAATCAGTTTCTTGGTCGCGTCTACTGTCAGGAGGCTGTTTTGTTTGTGTTTTGCTCTAAAAAGTCTTGCCCATAACCTGGCAGAGCTAACCTTGTTCCATATGAGGATTTGTGAGTCCGCTACATTCTCAAACAGCATCGAGACAAGGTGGACCTTTGGCCAGCCTCCATTGGGTCTGGCAGTCATCACTACGCCTGTGTTCAGAGGCACAGGAGTTTCCTCAGTGTTGCTTCCTGAGATGAGGGTTGTTTCTTCAATGCGGTTGATGGGGGGGGGGTACTTGTCAGCAAGCGTGCCTCGGGTGACGTCTCAACTATGGTTGCACCTCTAGTCTCATCCGTTAGGATCATTAATTGAAGCTGCTGAGTGTAAGGAGACCTGTTATATGTGCACAACCCTCTTTTAATTGTGGGTTGTGTTATGCATGCGCTGCAGTATGCACTCATCAGTCATAATTCTTCTACCCCTCACCATAGTATGGGGGGGGAGGGGTTCCTTCACGGACCACACGACACTATTGATACTGGGACTGGACTGTAATGGGAAGCAGTGTCTACTCTCTGAACTGTGACCACTGGAGAACCTGCAAATGACACGCACATACATGTATCAGTAAGCGGAAGTGGTGGACAGAAAGTTCTTATCAATGTGTCCATACATACTTTACCCAGAACGTCGTATGTACTTGTATTGATTGATGGGTGACTCACAACCTGGACACATTCAAAGTACTTACTTTTCATTTATAATAAATAAAGTGTTACGATCTGGCGCATAAAAACACCATAAGCACACCACCATACATCATTTTATCACACACGTCACATTTCCTTTCTCACTGTGGCCACCTCTCTGAACAATGCACAAAGAAATATATATATTACATACATTGGTGTCTATATAATCTAGACAAGCTATGTGCACAGGTATGGTAGCTTGTTGGGGGCTTGCCCCCAAACCCCGACTGCATCCTGGCCCCAACCTTGCAAGCTCAGTTAGGGCCTTGTCAGCCACCTCAATGCTTAATCCCGGCCCCAACCTACAAGCTCGATTATGGCCTTGTGTTCAAAACTCAAAGCTTAATCCCAGCCCCAACCTTGCAAGCTCAGTTAGGGCCTTGTCAGCCACCTCAATGCTTAATCCTGGCCCCAACCTCACAAGCTCAGTTAGGGCCTTGTGTTCAAAACTCAATGCTTAATCCCAGCCCCAACCTTGCAAGCTTGGTTAGGCCTTTGTTTTCCAAAACTCCAGGCTTATTTCTAGCTCTAACCTCACTGCTCTTAGTTAGGGCATTCATTTCCAAAACTTAGATTATCAACCTCATTATGTAAGGTTATTAGGCAGCAACTATATGAGAAAATACTACAATTTCCTAATTTAACAATAGTGGGTCCAACTAGATAGATTAGAAAGAGGTTAGTAATAAGAAGCTATTATTTTGAAAGTTATACTTACATGTGTTCATTTGTCAATCATTAGATGCTGAAATTTATAAAGGTTAGTATTAAAAGGTGAGTCTATCTACAGTGAGACTTACATTAATCTCTGCAGAAAATCTGAATTGATCTCCTATTGCTCAGAAACCTGAGTGACTATTCAATATATTTGCTGTTATAGCTTTGTAATCAAAGCTTAATGCTTGACTACAGCCTTAGCTTCACAATATTCAGTTAAAGCATTAATGTTCAAACCTTAACATTGACTTCTCACATAAAATAGATAATCTCAAGGTCTTGAGCAAGTAGTTATTCCAGCCCCAACCTCGCAAGCTCAGTTAGGGCCTTGTGTTCAAAACTCAATGCTTAATCCTTCAAAACTCAAATTCATCAACTTAATGTTCTCTCATTATATCAGGAGGATATCAGACAAAAACTATATCAGCCAATACTAAAAAGTCCTCATTTAAAAATACAAAGTCTATCTAGATACATTGGAAGAGGTTAGTAATAAGAACTTATTGAGCAGCCTTAGCCTCCGCAAAATTCTTCATCCAACCAACATGGAATGTTTCCAGAAATCATCTCCTAATCCTGAATCTACAGGTTCTTCCTCTTCCTCTGTAGTACATGTCTCTTCGAATCCATCTCTTGGACCTGAGGCACTCGCAGACTACACGTGCCCCATCTGCTTCTTTCCTCCTGCCAACGCCACGTTGACACCGTGTGGTCACATCTGCTGCGGCTTGTGCCTCTTTATGGCTGTGAAGTTGGCATTGCAACGTGGAGCCCTTGTGAACAACGTCGATGAAGACATAGTGAGGTGCGCAATGCATTCATCTAATTATGCCACTGGTCATGTGCTGACAACATTGTCTAGATGTCCAGTCTGTCATGCACCCATCCCTGGCTGGGATGGAAGGGGAGGTGGAGTCATTGGTCTCAAAGCTCGTACTCTTCTGACCTTCTAGCTTCACCTTGTCACAAACGTCTCTTGCAGCAAATCACAAAGAAGTTTGCATAACCTGTCATGGTCTTAATGGGATACTTTTTCTGCTGCCTGTCTAAAGAAGCTGTGCACATGACACTGTTGGAAGTTGGGGTACGGCGAGAGGTGCACAGTATCTGTTATGTAATCACAGTTTGTTTTGCATCACTTGTTACCAAATAAACCACGTTGTTTTGTCGCGTCCTTTCATCACGGTCAGCCTTTCTCATCGTTGGTCAGCTCTCCCACCACTCGCGGTCACTCCCATTTCCTTCACGGTCAGCTTTTCTTGCCCTAGCCTTTTGACAGGTTATGGGCCCCGCCCGCACACAAATTCAAAACATACCTTATCCCTCTGTTAAAATTTTCACTGCTTCCAATCATGGCACCTTCTCAGTACGAAATGCTTCGCACGTTCAATTCGGACAACAAGTTTGATGGATCAAACTATGATGCTTGGGTCACAGAGCTGGAAATGACATTCATTGGGCATGACATCTTAGCACACATCAAGGGTGAGACGTCTTCCCCTAGCAACTCCATTGGTGCTGCTGCCTGGCACAAAGATGATCAGAGCGCTCGCGCTGCCTCTATAAGACCATATCCTCTACTAACATCATCCATGCCCATTTCAAGAATGTCACTCCCTCCCAAACCGCCAACGCTGTCTGGACCAGTCTCAAGGGTGAATTCCAGAAGGATTCTCGTGCAAAGCGCTTTGAGCTCAAGAAGCGTCTGTACAACCCCATTCATGACATTGAGAAACCAATCTCTGTATATATACAGGACATTGTCTCTGCCTCTGAAGCTCTTGCTGCACTTGGTCATGCCCCTCCCATCATCGATGTTGTTGACTCAATCCTCATGAATCTCCATCCTGATTTTTCAATCATTCACACCCTTCTCACCACCCAGGTGGAGGAACCTTCTCTTGCCACTGTCAAGAAGACGCTCACCAATCAGGAAGACACATGGACTGCACTCAATTCTGATGCAGCAGATGAGATCAAGGCAATGTATGGCAGAACAAAGGAGAGGGGGAGGAAAGGAAAGGGTTCAAGAGATGATGATGAGGTACCAAGGTATGAGTGGCTAAACCCATGCAACACAGATTCCTGCCACCGTTGTGGCCTTCCTGGACATCGCTCCTCTCAGTGCATTGCAGACATGCCACAGAAGATAAAGGACAAGATCATCAATAAGGCTGTAGATTGTCGTCGTCATCACAAACGCTCCTCATCCACTTCTGACTCTGATGTTGCTGATGCAAAGTTTGCTCATGCTTCACATGCCACCTCTGATACTGACAGTTCTGACTCTGATGATGACAAGCCCATCCAGTCCATGTCTGCCAGAGCATTTGCACATGTCCTCACTCAAGCAACCACAGAACGGGAACGTCGCCAGCAGTTGGGCATGGACAAGAAGAAGTGGCAGGACCTCAAGACTCGCCTTAATGCCTGATGAATGGTGGATCATTTCATTGAGTGGGGGAGATTTTTGGTTCAGTGGGGGATTCTCTCATTCCTTTTTGGTCACACTCTCTTTTTCAGTTGCTCTGCACCTCGTCTCCGAGTGGGGGTGTTGGAAGTTGGGGTACGGCAAGAGGTGCACAGTATCTGTTATGTAATCACAGTTTGTTTTGCATCACTTGTTACCAAATAAACCACGTTGTTTTGTCGCGTCCTTTCATCATGGTCAGCCTTTCTCATCATTGGTCAGCTCTCCCGCCACTCACGGTCACTCCCATGTCCTTCACGGTCAGCTTTTCTTGCCCTAGCCTTTTGACAGACACCACTTACAGGGACATCTCAGACAGGGAAACTGAATTGCCTTGTCGAGGAAATGTGAAGGATCTATTGCATCACATAGTCTAGCATCAGTGTGAGCTCGAGTGGCTAAAGTCTGTTTTACTCCAATCTATCTAATGACTATTATGTCTTTCTCAGTTGAAGGTGACTCTCTGTGGATATCTGAAACTGTAGATACACGAAGCTTAAGGACAAAACACTGTCCCCACTGTGATTATTATCTGATGACTCTGGACATAGGGCGCCATCAGACGAAGTTTGTAAAGGGAGGGAGCCCCTGAATTTTGTCTATGAATGCCTTTTGCTATCGTTCCGCATCGTCCTTGCAGCATATTGCAGCAAAGTGGGGAACAGTGATGATGGCAGATATAGATTGATGCCTGTCAGCTCTCCTAGAGCTGAAAAAATCTTACACTGATATTCTGGCCAGTTTGAGCACTTGTGGCCAGGAGGAGCAGTATGGCTGGCTTTTCGAATGCCTGCACTCCAGCTGTCATAATAACAAAGCTAGCGATTCACAATTAAATTGGAGTAGGAGCTTTATGATATGTCCGACGAACCCATGCATAAAGCAAATCAGGCGGAATTGATCTCCATTCTGCAGAAATATTTGCCAGAGTTACATATCATGCAGCTTGGTCAATGAGTTCTGGATAGCCATGGCGCAATGAATATTTAAGAACGTCGAGCGCACGGTCAGGCAGTGCTTTCCTATAAACAATTGTCAGAGTATCTCAAAAGGCAGATTTGAAAAGGAACAAACTCCATGTGAATGTTGCACAGCTGCATTGCAGGGTAAACTTGGTATTTCTCGACCGCTTCTGCTAATTGCGCAAGTGTCTTGAATGTAATGTTCTTGAGATGAGGCTGTTCCCATGGGTAGACAAATTGGAACATGAGTTCGAGCGTCACTGAATCTTCTGTGAGGCCAATTTGTTCATTTGAACGAGAAAACTCTGTGGGCGGAAAACCGCCACTCATAACCTCGAGATTTCATGAGTGAATTCGAAAAAGAATACTGTCGGAGGAGCGGAAGACAAGATCTGCATCGGGCACATTGACTGTCCGTTGAAAGTTCGATGTAGTCGGACGAGTCAGATATGATGAACAAATATGTACATAATTGCTTACATTGTTCAGACGTTCCGAGGACAAGATCAGGGCCTTGGTTGGGAGACATCTTGGAGGACACAGAGGTGAAGGTTGACTTTTAGTCGGCTCCGTGAGCCACCCATCTGACCTCAATCTGCGGAGCATATTGAAGAAGCCATTCATATTGGGGAAGCTGTTCATATCGAAGAAGCTATTTTGCAAGTGTCCAAATGGTGTATCGGAGGACCAGATGCATTTGAAGAGGGAGCTATGTGATTCAGTCAGAGGACTCTTAAAACGTTAAATTTTTTTTCTAATTCATTGGTTACGTGCACAGAATGCTTGGTGTTCATGCTGCAGGGAAAATCTAACTATACTATGAGAGCAATTGAATTCCTCGCCCCACCCCTATACGTGGAGAAAGAGTGGGCCATTGATACACCCCGGTCAGCGCTGGCTGCCCCACACCGACAAGTCGAACCAAGCACGTGACCCCAGCACGCGACCGCTAACGGCCGACCGCTAACGACATCGACCGTTACCGACCTATCCCTTAACGACCCAGCCGACCTTGCGACAGTCCTGGCCTCTCTCCCTATGGCCCCTGACATGTATTATCACATGCATCCGCTACGCTTACTATCTCTTACCAGTTTCCCCTTTTATCACCCTACTCCCGACACGCACTACTACATTATCACATGCATCCGCTACGCTTACTATCTATTACCGGTTTCCCCTTTTATCTATCACCTTACGTACCTATAAATACTGCCCTGTCAGTAGCTACAAATCATCGAATTGTACCAGAACTTCAGACTACGCTTAAGATCTCGTTCACGCTCTTGCTTCGCTAACAGCTGATTTGGGATTACCCAGTCCAGTCTACTTCGCCCCTCGTGCTTAGCCCGACAGTATTGTTGGACCAGCACTCGTCACCTTCGTTAAAGCACCATACGGGTGCACTCGCTCCGCTTTCATTAAGCACCATACGGGTGCCCTTGTTTCGCCTTCGTTAAACGCTAGCGCTTATGGCTAGTGGCTCATATATTCCCGTTAACTCTTCCGCAATTCCTTAACAACCTTTTGGGTCTTTGACAGATTTCTCCCTTAGCAACGGTTTGGCGCAGACACTAGCGGCCGCACCGTTATCTCTTACCGCTCTCTCACACTTCCTTACCGACTCCGACTACTCATATCCTTACCGGGTTTCTGAGACTTTGCTTGACTCCTCTCACATACACACATAACGCTACTGCTTGCTAGCTATTCCTATCTAGCTGGTCTTGTTGGTTGTTTCCTGCACGGCAGCTAGGCGGCAAGTCAGCACATCATTTTGGAGCCCACCGCGAGGGGTCCTATAGCAAAATTCCACCGGAAACTCACCTCCAGGCTAAAAACCGTTTACGTCTCGAATCCACACTACCAGTTATTCCTTTTGACATTCCCCCTCCATCGCCGTTATCACCTTTAATGCCTCCGCCTCGTAACCTCAAAGAGGAACTCGCTACCGCTAGGGAACTTCTCGACGTTACCGAACTCTTAGAGAACTTCCCAGGCCATCACATTGACAACTTCCTCAACGCACCGCTACCACCGTTATCCCCAGACCCTTATTCCCCAGTTCAATCCTCTATGCCCTTACCGACACCCGTTAACCCTACCGCCATGGGTGATGCCCACCTTTCCCGCCATATGCCACCTCGCAATGACTCTACCGCACCTAAATGGGATGAGAGTTGCCCCCGAGAGCTTGCCCAGTATTTCCGCGAGCTCGAATATCTCTTAGCAGACTGTGCCATTAACGATGATAACCAGAAAAAGGAATATGCTGTCCGGTACGTATTGTATGACACCGCGGAGACCTGGCTTGGCTTGCCAGAGTTTAGCGACCATACCTACGCCGAGTGGAAAGTAGCGGTCTTTCGTTTATATCCTGGCGCTGAGGAATCTGCCCGTTACACTCTTCAGGATCTTGAGCGACTTGTAAACCAGACTTTCTCGACCGGTATCTCTACTCTTGGACACTTCTCGGACTACTATAGGGACTTCCAGCGCCTGGCGCATTGGCTCCTGGCTAAAAGCAAGATCTACCAGAACGAGGAACACCGTCTGTTCCAGCAAGGCATACCAACTTCGTTATGGTCCAAAGGCAAGGTCGTCCTACCATCTGGCGCGATGATCCCCAATTACGTCGGCAAACGGCTCTATATGGAATGCGTCGACGAATGGCACTGGCTCAACCCCAACCAGATTCTTACTGGCCGACTCAGCGCTAATGCTAACCCTGACGCGGAACAACTCCAAGGCATGTCCCAGATGTTTATTCACGAAGTCTTGCAACCGGCAACCGCTAGCCCAGGAACGTTATCCAGGGAAGAACGCGTCACTGCCTTAGAACGGGAACTTTACGCTCTACGCCGCCCAGCAGAAGTCTTTGACGGTATCGAGATCCCTCGTGCTAAGGGATATCGACTGGTTCCCCCTAAAGCCGCTAATGACTCTGCCGCTATCAGTTCTCCTGCCAGTCCCCCTGTCGCTAACGAACGTCCTGCCTCTGCCTCTGCTACCGGTACCGCTAAAGTCCCTGAGCCGCCAGTCGTTAACCACGTTCCCATGGTTGATCCCCCAGTCCACCCCCATTCCGGTATCTTGTCTTGCTACCAGCCTCCGACTAATCGAAACTTTGGTGCTCCTGACAAACGGCCTGATGCTGCTTACTGGAGTATGGCCCCCATCTACGATATCGAACAGTCCAAGCAGGTATTTGACCGGGTTCTTCAGACCAAGCTTACCGTCTCTGTCGGCGAACTCTGCTCCCTCTCTAACGACATCCGGAACCAGTTCAGAAATGCCGTTACTCCTAAACGGACTGCGCCTCCTAACGTCACTGCCTTCCAAGAGTCTACCGATATCGTTGACGATGCTCTACCCTTCTTTACCCTAAACGACACCTCTGCTGCCAACCCTCCTCTTACCGACGCCGCTAGAGCCCAAGTCACCTCAATCGACCCAGTGGAAGCGTACATCAAGTCGCTACTGCCTGGTGAGGAGCCAGTTACGTTAACAGTCGCTCAGGAATCCCAGTCAATCCGGTCCATCATGCTCTTGGTCGATAACCAAGAGGAAATTGAAAGTATAGCAGATAGCGGCTCCCAGATCATCTCCATGTCTGCTGAAGTCGCTAACTATCTCGGTATCTCCTACGATCCCAGCATCATCCTGAACATGCAGAGCGCTAATGGTACTATGGACAAATCCCTCGGTCTAGCTCGTAATGTCCCTTGCACTGTTGGCGGTATCACCCTGTACCTTCAGATCCACGTCCTGCGCTCGCCTGCTTATGATATCCTGCTCGGTCGTCCCTTCAATGTCTTAACCAAGAGTACCGTCGATACACTTAGCGAAATGGAAACCACAATCACGATAACGGACCCCAATACCGGCCTTCATCGCACCATCCCTACATTTCCCCGTGGTCAGCACAAGCCACAAAGGGTTCAGCCTAAGTATAGTGCCGGACCGCCCCATTGCTTTCGCCACCATCCCCACGGTTAGCGACTCTGAGGAAGACTTAGCGGTTGTCCTCGACTACGACCACCAAAAGCACTCTGTTATAGTGCAATCGCATACCCCGCTCGATTCCGAAATATTAGAAAACCCAAAAACAGTTTCTGACAATCTCTCTCTTGCCTATCTATATGCAACCGCTAGCGACCTTTCCGAAGCCGTTATCCTGCCGCGCTCTTATTTCGTTTCCACTAGTCTCTCCGATCCCTCTATTCTTGGCCAAGCATCTGGAATGCTCAATACCGTCTCTACCCCTGTTTACGTTAATGTCCCCTTCCCAGCCGTTTACGCTGCCGCCGAGCCAAAATGCAAAGGAGTCCAAGTCAAGAAGAAATATAAGCCTGTTGCGTTGAAGACCAAGCCCATTGCTAGCCATGTTAGCGAAGACTTCCGAATCGAACAACACATCCTTGGCGACCCCTTAGCAAACATACCCAAGCTCGATCCTAATCCCCTTCCTTTCTTACCAACTCCCTGCTTTACCGACGACCGCAAAGCGACTTTCGTTAAGGAACATGATACCGGCTTTCTTACCCAAGATGAGCTTAACGTACTCATGGACCTTGTCACTAAGCAACAAAACGCGTTTGCTTGGGAAGACTCTGAACGAGGTAGCCTTTGACCCGACTTCTTTCCCCCCATCCGCATACCGACTATTCCTCACATTCCTTGGGTTCAGCACAACCGACCGATACCGCCAGGTCTCGAAAAGGAAATCTGCGAAATCATCTGTAGCAAGATCCAAGCAGGCATTTACGAGCCCTCGAACTCCGCTTACCGGTCGCGCTGGTTCTGTGTCTTGAAGAAAAACGGTAAACTTCGTCTAGTCCACAGCCTCGAGCCATTAAACCAAGTCACAATCCGCCACTCTGGCGTTCCCCCTTTCCCTGACTACGTTGCCAAATCCTTTTCTGGCTGCATTTGCGGCGCTACCCTCGATCTCTATGTTGGCTATGACGAGCGCCTTATCGATCCCGCCTCCTGCGACTTAACGACTTTCCAGACACCGTTTGGCGCCCTCCATCTAGTAACACTCCCAATGGGATGGACTAACGCTGTGCCCATCTTCCATGACGACATCACTCACATCCTCCAGCCCAAAATCCCCCATAATGCCCTCAGCTTCATCGATGACATTGGCGTTAAAGGCCCGAAAGACTGGAAACTCGTTAACGGCTCCCCCGCTAAGCATCCTGACAATCCCAACATTTGTCTAGCACTTTGGGAGTTCTTTGAGCTCCTGAACCGCGTCCTTCAGCGCATGAAATACTGCGGTGGCACTTCCTCCGGTCATAAGCTAGTCCTTTGCACGCTGACCTTTAAGATCCTTGGCCACATTTGCACTCCTACCAGCCGAGTTCCTGATGAAAACCGTTTAGTGCTATTGGACTGCTGGGGCCCTTGCCAGTCGTTAACCAAAGTCTGCGCCTTCCTAGGTACTGTTGGAGTCCTCCGGATGTTCGTTAAGAACTTCGCCCATCGCGCTCATCACCTAACGAAGCTCACCCGTACTGGCATTCCCTTTGAATTTGGACCCGACCAGCTTAACGCCCAGAAAGACCTCGTTAAAGCCTTACACAACGCTAAACCCCTCGTTCCCATCGACTACGAATCCGACGATCCTGTGATCTTAGCGGTCGACACTTCCTACATAGCGGTCGGTTTCTACCTTTGCCA
>QGOB01001006.1:0-70346 GCA_003313055.1 Termitomyces sp. MG145 | reverse complement strand
AGACTCGACCACAACGGCATCTTCGTCGACTCTCCCGAGTACTGGCAAACACCCACCTCGGGCGGCAAAGCCAATGCGCTCGACGTCCTCTCAAAGAACGACGACGGTGTCTGGATACTCTTGACCGACGACGACGAGAATGCCACAGCGGGTGTCTGGGTCTTGGAGTGGGATGGGTGGGGCACAGGCGGTGTCAGGACCGTTGTCGGCTGGCCACCGCCTGGCCCCGAGAGCGAGACCATGCACGGCGGCAGTCACGCGGTGTGGTTGGATCCCATTTCAAATTCAGGGTGAATCTGTCTGTGCCTCACTTACGTACTCGATCCAGAGCCACTTTTTTTAAAAACTGTTTTTCGTCGACCGACCAGGGACTTGCCATGCCCCCTGAAGCATTCAAGTTTTCTCGCCACTCTTGTTCTTCAGACCATCGTAACGGCAACTAGGGATACTGTACTCAACTACCCCCTTAGTCAATTGATAAATGTTGTAGTTGTGCAGAAACTTGGTTGCAAGGATGTTAAATCCTGTTCGTACTTGCGCTGATATTCAGAACACGTCCGGCCAGCATAACGCATCATCATACATGCTCGAGCTCAGCTTTTCAATCTCGAGTTCCAATCAATCTGTCAGTGTTCGCAGCGTACTCTAGGTTAAATCATTACACGGAATGGAAACGCGCTATATGTCAAGTGTAGCGGGGGCACAACTTCAAGCCGAAGATCAAGTGATATTAGGGTTATGGCGGGACGGATGGAGGAGACGCATGCCGTAACCCGTAACAGTAGTACCATGCAATTGGTTTCGTCTAAAATTACAACGTATCTTATGTCTGTATCGGCTCAAAGACGATGGGGGGCTGCTGCGATTCAGGGGGGACTGACTGGTCTATGTTCCCAACAACCAACGGTGAAGAGGTGGGGTGAAATAGTTGATTTACTGCAGTTACACCACAACTCAAGGGCCCACGGCGCACCCGCCCCCGCCCCCGCGTGGGTCGTGGGGGCTGCTGCGATTCAGGGGGGACTGACTGGTCTATGTTCCCAACAACCAACGGTGAAGAGGTGGGGTGAAATAGTTGATTTACTGCAGTTACACCACAACTCAAGGGCCCACGGCGCACCCGCCCCCGCCCCCGCGTGGGTCGTGGGGGCTTTTTACATTCAGGTGGTGTGTGACAAGTCAGCAAGGTGGGTGCATCCTCTCGGGGCCCACTCAACCAACCAGTGCTGCAGCAACGTGTGATGCATTCATGGAGAGGGGTGTCGTGTCTGCATGGGACACCAAAGAAGGGGCATGTCGGATCGAGGCCTGTACACTGAGGGGATGTGGGGAAGGCTGGAAATCAAGGCCAGCATTTGTCTACAGTGCACCACCTGATGGGCAGACAGAAAGGGGTAACCAGTAACTGGAGGTCTACCTGCAAGCCTTTGTGGGCTACTACCAAGATGACTGGGCAGACTGGCTGCCCTTGGCAGAATTTACCCCGAATAATTGAGTCAGTAGGAGATTCAGAAGACATGGGAAAGCATCAACATGGCAAGAAGCACAACTGGTAGGTGCTGTCTGATAGGTGCCAAGGGGGCGAAACCATCTTTGTGTACTTTTTACAAAGAGGGAGCTGGTGTTTTGATACCACTTACAATGTAACACGATCAGACACTAGCTACAGTAGTTCTTCAGGTAGTTTAGTATGATTCATCTTGTTCTAGGTATGTACAACCAACGCGCTTATGGATGACAGTCAAATACTACTCGTTTGCATCAATAATGTCACGTTTCTGTTGACATACAGCAGAAAATTCGGAAGCTTTGTAGACCTTGGCAATGGGGCTCATGTTGTGGGACGGCGTCCTCACTGAAGCACGACAACCAGACAACCGGAACCTTGCTTTACTCACGAACACCACGTACCAAAAAGGAAGGAAGAAAAAAACAACTTGAGCCGGATATACAAAACGACGGATACAAACACGGAAGCAAAAAATAGCGAAATACAAGAGGTAAGTAGGTAGTCCAAAACAGGCGGTCGTAATATGTAATGAATCAGTCTCGAACACGGTCGGAAATCTAGCCCTTGGATCCCCTCATATCCCCTCAGATATCCAGTTCCCACTGGGAGACCTGAGCTTGAACGGTTAAACAGTAACCCCTAAGGCCAACACTGGTAATCTGAGTGAACATGAAGGGTGGCATCTCAATTCACGACAATTTGAACCGGCTAGCAGAAAAAGAGACACGCAATAGAAGCTAGAGAAGGTCACTTTCCAATAGACCGAGGTCATCCTCTCAGGAAGCGTCAGGATCCCAGTATATTTCGAAAGTCATTGCATTGTTTCTTGAGCGTCGTTCTCGAGCTCTCGACGAGCTCGAGGAATAAGATGACGATGATGTTGTTGCGGCCGACGAACTTGTCGAGTTCACGTTGTAAAAGAGAGTGGAGGTTGAAGGCGGAGGTCGAGAATTTCTTGAGTTCCTGGAAGCTGCTGAGCTCAATGCTCTGTTTACTACCGCGGTCGTTATATGTAGTTCCGTTGAAGCAGCGGAAGTTGAAAGCGTTGGTGGCGCCTGAAAAGGTGGTACCCGAGAATCGTCATGTCTGGGTGAAGACGGGCGAGCAGGTGCAGCATCATCTCGTCGGATTGAGGAGGAACCAGTTGTTGAGGCAGTGTAGGAATCTCGCAGCCCCGATGGTCTGAGCGCTGATTGGTCCACTGGGAGGGCTGTCTGCCCCTCCATATTCGTTCCAGAAGAACTGGAAGGGCCTTCGAACACAGTTCCTTGCAGATTCGCAGATGCACCGGGAATGATTGCGCTCCCATGGCTGTTCATATATTCGTTCACGTTTGGAACAAAATCGGGTGGGTTTGAGGATTGAATCGATTGGGGCCTGGATTGATTGGGGCCTTGGGTCTGCGGCGCTGCCGCCGCTCTACCATCAACGCTAACACTGGTAAGCAAATTATAGAAAGGATTATTTTGCATCGTACGATCCGATGACTGTCGTGAAAGATTGTCTTTTGGAACATTAGAATTACGCCGTAGGTTCGCAAAAAAAGGTAGGGACTCTAGAGGGATGGGCTTTGGAGGGGTAGGGAGGGGGTTGTGGTTGTAAGTGACCGTTGTGGCTGCTCTGAGATCTCTTTCGAGTTCCCGGATCTATTGTAAGCATACGGATGGATATGAGAAAACGTGGATGTGCTTGGGTATTGGGTGATTTACCTTCCTGTTGCATGAAGTTTTCGGTTATCAGAAGTTAACAAGGATCGATCAGCAGTATGGAACACACCGTTGTAATCCCTCAATTTGGGACGATAATTCTTGTTCCACTGCAGATGCAGTTTCTTTCTGTGTCGACTGATCAACTCGAAGGCGGTTCATGTCGCCTTGCAAACGTAGTATTAGACGTAAATTCGCACTTCTTTCTGACTTGAGTACGCCATACTCCTTGAAAACATTATATGCTTTTTGCAGTGACGCATGCTGTGATCAAGTGTGGGCCGGGTGGTAGGTACAAGACTGAAGGACGCCACGCACCGTATTCCCAGCATTCAACCAGAGATCAACTTCCAAGATAGTACCGTCATACCCCTCTGTATCCAACGAATGGACAAGCTTCAGAAGAAGTTCAATTGCTTTGTTATCCTCGATCCCCTCCTCTAGCTCTCCGGTTATCAACTTTTTTGAACGATCAGGAAGGAACGGCCTCCGACATAAAGGACATAAGCTCGGAGTCATGTCAAAGAGGCAGCTAGCGGGAGTATGTAGGGTTTCAAGTGGTACGCACAAAGAGGAAGAAACACACCTTCTGCAAAAAATATGGCCACATGGAATGGCGAAGGGCGGTCTGTCATTATAGGTGATGGTTTCCAAGCAGACATCACAGCAGCTTGACGGGTGGATGATGAGCGGCATAGAAGCACTGGGGAGCTTCTCCACCCTTCCAATGGAGCGATAAGAAAAGGAGACACAGAACTTGCACCCGTCAAGGCTTTTAATGCACCCCCATAGTAACTAGGACCACCTCGTGCGGAATCGGTGTTGCTACACAAACTCATCTTGGTTGCAATCAAATTGAGTACTCGTGAACAACACGAGGTGTCCGATGTCTTCACGACTCTGCGCACGATGCCGGAAGACAAGCTAGATGTCGCTTCAAACCAAACTCGTTGCCACTGTACAATGCAAATTCCGAAGTACATAGATGCAACGGAAAGAAAAATAAATGCGGGTTGACAAGCAGCTTTTTACCTGGACTACAGCCGTGAGAAATTGGACCAAGCGACGTCAGTCATCAGTGCATGACTTTGACGGTTTCCACAGCAACCAACCACAACGAAGCCTTGATATCCTTGGTGAGACATCTATCTCGAAAATCGTAGCTTGCCCAACTCTTCCCCACACCGACATTTCCTAAGGTAGAAAATATCTCACAATCATGTGTATTCTCAGCATGTGAATGATGATCAAGAATTGATTGTTTAATCCTGACACGCAACATATTATCTCAGATGAACTATTGCCCACATGCCTCCCCAAATCTGCACCAAGACTTGGTGCCATCAAGAACTTCTAGAAAATTACCATAGAAAAATTGTCATCACTGCTGACAATGCAACAGTGCTACCAAATGTGCGCAAGGACAATGCACATCAGACCAATAAAGGTACACAGCAGCACATAACATGGATAAAACAAACAACCCCACGGTGCAACTCAAGATGAAGACTTTGACTTACCCCATCAACATGGCAACAACATGGAGAAACTGCACAGACTGGTGACAGTTCAGATGACAGCAAAGAGGACAATAAATTTAATGTAAGCTACCATATCTTCCATAATGTAAATACTTCCTAATGCTGCTGTCAGACATTTGAAAGTGCTAGAGGACTTTATAAGGCAATATGTACTGAATTGTAAGTGAATACAAAATCAAGATTTTTGAAGCATATTTTGATGTGCTAGTATCATTACAAAATGGTGTCCACCTGCACCTCTCTTTGATACTGCCAATGTCCATCTATCAAGATTCCTCCTTGCCAAGTTAAACATATCAATTTGTCAGCAATGCTAAAGTCACATGATGGGACTAAGCACATCATGACCTTGCCAGCTGAGAGACCCCAGAAGTGAGGATGATAGTGACAAAGGAGATATCATAATAAACCACATGTCCACTAAACCTACCACTGGCTCACAAAACTGCCCCAATGTTTGGCCTTTTTGGAAAGATTCATATGGTGTGCAACAATTACCTAAGCAAAAAATCGTAGAAAATCACATGACATACAACTGCATCCTGGCTTCATAATGATGTATAGATCATGTGATTCGGACAAGAACTTGCTTATTAATAAATCAAACAAAATATTCAATCATTGGGGCAGTTTTTTGACTCACTTTAATTTTCATATTTTCTCAATACTTTTCAGCAGTAGAAGATGGAAACACCTTGTGGGAAGTATAAAAAATGTCATGTGACCTTGTTTGTACTAATTTGACATGTTCAACTTCAATCAATTACCTTCTTGACACTATACCACCATCATGCAATCTGTTTCTGCTGCTAATTGCTCTTCTGTTGCTTCTCTCCTTGATGAGGGGTATTCTCAGCATCAAATCCAAGCAAAAACTGGCCTGGGAAAGGGCACTGTGGGGAGGATCAGCAAAGAACTGAAGAGCAACAAAGAGAATCATCCTGGAGGTTGTTCTTCCAAGCTTACAGCATGTGACAAACACTCTATTATTTGTCAAATTACTACTGGGAAGCTGGATAATGCTGTTCAAGCTACACAGTTCATTAATTCTGTCATCTCCAGTCCTGTCAATCCTCAGACAGACAGGATTGCATTGAAGGAGGCAGGTTTTTGCTCAGCAACAAATAAGAAAGTTCCCATGCTCAAGGCTGCTTATTGTGCAAAATGGCTCAAGTTTTCTCAGTATCATTAACTATTGTATTTGGATTGGCTTTTTAATTTAGGTGAGTACTGACATTGTGCCAACATCAGCCAATGTCAACCAGAAAGTTGCATTACCTAATGCAGAACAAGATCCAATGTCCACATCTGACACCCCTATGACATGTGAAACACATTGTGAATGGACCATCTGTCCAGCAAGGCCAATTGGTAAGCCATCACTGACATCTTTTGCAAAATTTCAAGGGGGCCAAAGCATTTGAAATCCAGCTTATGACTTGGTCTGTTAGACTGTAGGTCTGCATGCTTGAGATACACTCTGTCCCTCACAATATAGTCTGGGCTCTCATTCATCCATGTATTGTAGAAACACCTCATTCTCTCTGCCACTATCTCCAACAAGCCCTTCAGCTCCCTCTGCACCTCTCTGATATGATCCAACCATGTATCTGCCTTTGGTACTGACTGGGAGTTGACCAGGTTGATAGAAAATGTCAGATTATATGCATACTCTGCATAGAACAGTGACATGCCAATGGCATAATTCACTCTGTTGTTTAATGCAGACTCAGAAAATGGCAGCCAATCAATCCAGTTATCCTGGTAGTGGTTGACAAATGCTCATAAGTATACTTTGAGTTCTTGATTAGTCTGCTCTGTTTGGCTATCTGTCTGAGGGTGATGCACTGTTGACAGTGCCTGCTTAATGCCCAACTGCTCTTACATCCTCCATACTGTTGAAGACAGGCAAGCACAGGGGACTAAATTAGTCACTAAAGCTGAAGTCCAGAGTTAGAAACTAGGACATACCTTGCTACAAACTGTGGGCCCCAATCCAACACCACCTTCTTTGGCATGCTATGCAAACACTACATGTGTTCTTGCTGCCACTGCATTGTCTATTGAGTGTGCTGCCAGGAAATGTGCCCTCTTGGATGACTTGTTGCACACTCCCTAGATGGCATCATAGCCATGCAAAGGGAGTAGAGGGCCAATGTAGTTGGTGAAGATGTGTTGCTACAGGCTATCCAGAACTTTGAGTGGTTGCAAAGGTCCTGTGGCTTCTGCCATCTTGGTTTGATCCTCTGGCACATTTTGCACTTGTCCACATAGCACCTCACAAATTCCAACACCCTTAGCCAATGGTAGTTCCTTGCTACCAGTGCCAGTGTGTTTGCTTATCCAGAGTGTCCTACAAGAATTGAATTGTGATACAACTGCAGTATCAGACACTTTACCTTCTCATTGTTGAGCACATATACCAGACCCCAGAACCTCACTAGCCCATCCTCCACTGCAAACTCTTTAAGTTATACCTGCACTAGCACCAGCATTTCTGCCAGATGCCACATCAGTGCTAATTTTGGGTTCCTTGACAAAGCCTCCCTAATGCTTCTCAGTATATCCCTATCTCCCACAATTTCCTCCACCGCTGCCACCTGCCTCACTACCTCCAACTCTCCATATCTCCCCACTGCCACCACTACCATCTGCTTCACTGCCTTCACCTTCTCCTTTGTCATTATCTGTTAGCCCACATTATCTAGAAGTTCATGCAGTACTCTGTGGTCTAGCTATTATGACAACTCCTTAGAGCCTATGCTGAGCTGCCCTAGTCTGTGATGGATCACAAAAACAAACCAGTTCAGGAAAACACTCCAGGAGGCCTGTCAGTGGTTTAGATTCTGCATGATCATAAAATATCTGAGATTTCAGTGATCCAAAAAGACCTCAACTGGAAATGAGTTCCTCTCTAGGTATGGCTGCCACAACTCAAACACCCTGACCACTGACAGGAGCTCCTTATCATTTACATTGTAGTTTTGTCCTTCTTGCCACATTGCCTTTGAGAAAAGCACCACAGGCTGCCAATCTCCATCCTCCACTCTTTGTGACAACACTGCTCCAATTGCAACATCTGACACATCTGTCTCCATTCAGAATGCAGCCTCCATATTTGGCATCACCAAAAATGGTGCCCTAACAAATGCTGCCTTCAATGCCCCAAATGCCACTTGCTCCTCCACCCCCCACTTCCATGGACAATCCTTCCTCTTCAACCTCTCAAGCAGGTGTGTAATTGATGTGTAGTCTTCCACAAAGCATTGGTAGAAGTTGCAAAACCCTAGGAATTGATTTACCTGCTAAAGGTTTTGTGGGGTAGGCCAATTGGCAACATCACTAACCTTGACTGTTTCCATCCCAATGGACCCTGGCATAATCCTTCAACACCAAATAATCTACTATTGTAGTCCAGAACTTGCACTTCTCTGGCTTCAAGAACAAGTCTGATTCTTGCAATCACTGCAAAACCTCTCATACATGGGTGTTATGCTGTGTTGGATTCTCTGAGAAAATAATAATATTGTCCAGGTATAGAACCACATAAATGTCTACCAGATCATGAAACAGCTTGTTCACCATTCTCTGAAAAGCTATGGGCACATTACAAAGACCAAACTGCATAACCAGGAACTTGAACTGACCATAACATGTGTGGAACAATGTCTTCCACTTATCCTCCTCCCAAATACAAATGTTATAGTATCTCCACTACATGTTCAAGGTAGTGAACACCTTTGCAGCCTTCAGATGGTCAGGGAGTTCATTAGTCAGGGAAATTGGGCATGCATCTGGCTTGGTCACTGTGTTCAGCATTCAAAAGTCCACTATGAGGTGCAAAGAACCATCCTTCTTCTTCACAAAAAACACTGAAGCTCTGCAGAGTGTCCTGAAAGGGTGGATGTACCCCTTAGCCAGGTTTTCATCAATGAATTATTGAAGTATTGAGATGACCCAGTTGGCACTGACTGTATGATAACAACAATTACAAGATACTTAACAATGCTAACTAATTTAACATTATCTAATCTAATTGGCCTCCATCTAATCAGATTGAAGAATATCTAATTAGATTGCAGAATATCTAATTAGATGAATCAGGTGACATAGACCTGTGGCTGCTATCAAAATTCTCTTAACAACAATGACCACTACCAACAATTGCCTTAGAAATGACATTGAATTTTGGATGACATGGCCTCCCACAGCCCCTGCAACCTTGGAGATCATAGGAATCCATACCCAGACAACTCCTCATTCATATTCTTAGCTATTTTCTTATTAAATAATGGCCCTTCCTTCAGCATATGATTCTCTACTTATTCAAACTGGCCACCATTACCACAGCCCCATCACTCTCCTTACTAGTATAAATACTCTCTTACTTAGCTACTCAAAGGAAGCAATAGAGAACCTCCCATCTCAACCACACTCAGCTAGCACATTGTCAAGAGCTTAAAATGCTACAACTATTAGCACCAGTTGGCTTAACACTTTGTTTGCTTTTTATTGGATTAATGCCTTTTTGCTCTTGTCTTTATTGTCTTTTGCCCCTCTGCTAAGCCATTCCCTGCTAGTGACTTGTGTTCACTACCCTTTGCCCCAATACTTTGCTAACGTTTCTTTGTTAGAATACCAAAACCTTAATGGCTTTCTGTGAAGCCAAGCTCATTCTCTCTGTCCCTATTAATAACACTACTGACTCATGCTTTACAGGGACCTTGCTCACAACCTCATTATATATATAAGCTATTAACAGACATCTCTTAACTCTGCCCATCTGGTTGTTTCCTGGATAGCAGCTAGGACCAAATATAGCACATCAGTATGCAAAGCTCAGCTGGTGCCAGCTGATAAGAGTTTCCTGGTGGAGGGATCTGTGCACTATCCACAAAGTCAATAGCCAAGTCATGTGGCCAGTGATGAGGCAGGTGTTCTGAGTGTGTCTTGTCAAAGACATCAAGGAACTCATGGTAAACTGCTAGGACCATCTCCTCCACTGCCCAAGCTACCACCTCACATATCTGATCCAGCACCCATACTGTGATGCATCCCACAAAATCTGAGGGGTTGCCATCCATAAAAAAGAACTTTTCTTAGCTGTTGAAGTTAGTGTGTTAGTAGACTCATGGAATGGAGGGAGTACCACATTAATATGACCTCCACACATTTAAATATCATATGATTATGACACAGTATTTGACACATCTACTCTGACATGTATGTACATATAAGTAGATGACAAGGACCATAAGTCCTTGTGCGTTTGAACTCAATATATCGTTATATCCCTGCATACTCTTAGCTTTGCTCAGAGTGCCTTTTGCCCTTAATTTATTCAACATTAGCTTGTTTCAAGTGTTAGGTTCCTGATCAGTAGTTGCAATGCAGAGCAACCAAAAGGCTAGAATGAAAATGTATTGTAGAAAATACATAACAAATGTGTCAAGATACACACTTAGAATGCAAATAAAACAAGCCTAAGGAACTCTTGCACTCCAGGACTAACTACTCTAGTATGGATGTCACATGTATTGTGACAGGCCCTCCCTTGCTAGCCTACAGAAAATAGAAACTCCAGAAATGAGAATGATAGTGACAAAGGAGAGATATCACAATGAATTATATGTCCACTAAACCTACATGTCACAAAGCTAATGGAAGAATATCCTTGCACACATTCTTTGATCCCTCAATATCCAGTGTCACATCCTGGAGGAATAAGAAAGTGGGTTGTTCAAGCTATGTATAACTTTTGCATGGAGAAATGACTGACTTTATCTGTAGGCATACCTATAGGAAGGTACTGGAAAGGTTGATGCAAGCTAATGAGCACAGTCATTCAGTAAGATGATTCCCATCTTGAAAAAAAAAAAATGATTCTTGAAAGCTAGTAGGTTACCATACAATTCATGATCCATATGAATGACTCACAAGAGACAGTTGGAGGCACATTGAACATAATTTTCTTGCCTGGATACTTGTTGTCAGACTTGCATTGACATACTATCAAAAACTAAGCCAGCTCCTCATGCTCATGTCATCAGTAGAATTGACTGTGTTCTATAAGGCAGCTGTTGATGCCTTATATGACATTGTTAAAGTTGAAGAGAAAATTAGTTCCTTATGCTCAGAATTTAACTTACAATGGCATTGGAAGAATTTCTCTGCAAGTAGAATACCTCTTTAGCTTGATTCATATTATTATAGGTATGTACAACCAACATGCTAGTACACCTAGTATGAATTAGGCAGTCAGGATCCACATGGATCACATGCATGACTGCCTCACATGTCTGGTAGATGACTCCCTTAGAGTCAAGTTCAAGTTTCTGGCTGAGGTAAAGCCCAACAGATCTGAGGGGAAACATATCAAAGCATATTTTCTATGGGAATGTAATTCAAATGAATATTGCAATGTGCATCTAATGCCAAATTTTGTTCTTTGATTGATAGGAAAAATGCATATGAACAAATTTGGATAGAATTCAAAGATGTCCATAAGACTATTGTCAAGACTCCTAGCAGTGAATGCAAAGCCACATTTTACAACAGGATGACCTTCATGTCCCAGCCACCTATTAAGAATTAATGAATTATTACTTTGCTGAGTATATTGGAAGATGGATGGATGTCTATCTAGATGACATAATTATCTATTGAAGCCCTCTGAAATGGGAGGATAAGTTACTGGAGTATAAGATCCAAATCATTATGAATCATCAAGCATTAGAGTTTTTTAAGACTCAAGTTCTATTGGAAGTCAACATTGCTTGCCTTGTTAATTGAAATATATTGCCTTGTCAGTGTGCTTTCCTTTTATAGACACCCACTTGTTTTTTTTCATGCTACTTACCTGTTCTTTTTCTTTCTTTGTTTGCTAGTCTTTTGACTCAAACTTTATTTTGCTAAACATATAGTTTGGTAGACACAAAACCTCTTTCCTTAGCCATCATACATTTTATGTCTGACTCTGAGGGTAAGAGTCATTTATTGACTACATTACTTACTTATTACTTATGCTGCCCCCTGTAGATCTAAATCTTGTATTTGTTTTACAGGTATAATACAGCCATCATATATTTTGTGTCTGACTCTGAGGATCTAAATCTTGTATTTGTTCTATAAGTTCACTTGTCACCATAACAGTATCAATGGATTAACTATATGTCATGCTACCACTTATGTGAAAGGTGAACTCAATAAGGTAGCAGACTGCTTATCTCAATATTTTGAGAGTGGCACTCATAACAACATCCATGACATCTATGATTATGTCCGACATATAGACCTGGAGGGCAAGGATTTGCCCTTGCATAGGTTCCATGAAATCAAGGGTAATATAGAAATACAAGCTATGAGGGCTCAAGAACATTGTTGTAGCAAACAATAAGTGGAAGCTCAAGATATCAAGGCCCAGGAACTGGTGAATACTAAACCACCAGCTCAACCAAAAGATATTGGTGAATCAGGGGTGGAAAGACCAGAGTATCCTTGCAGAGCAATAGTATTACCCTGCAATTCCTAGAATCTAGAGATTTGCTTCCAGTGCCAATGGACTCTAATGATGTGCAAATTCACATGCAGATCCAACAAGGATATGTAAAGGATAACATATTTGTCAAAGTCCTAGATACCCAAAGGTGCATGCATGCTTTGTTATAGAGAAAATGCTCATTTACCTGACAAGAGTAATGTCCTGTGTATCACCACATGATAGGGCTTTGATAACATGGATCCTTGATCAGGCTCACCAGACAGTGGGCGACTTTGGAGCTCAAAAAAAACTAGACTATGTGTATCAATGGTATTGGTGGGCCACAAATAGCCAAGAAAACAAGTCAATTCTGTTTGACTTGCCAGCAATTATGTTTTAATGCTTTTCATGTCTATTCTGAGAAAAGGAGCATCCTTTGCCCAAGATACAGCACTCTGGCTAAGCACACCATAGATCCCCAAAGGTCCAACCCACAACCCTAGTCTGTGTCACAACCCTAGTCTGTGTCACAACCCTAGTCTATGTCACAACCCCACCAATTCTGGACCCTCATACACTGCTCTGACCCCAGCACACACCTCCCCTGCACTGTAAGGGCGACCTCAGAGAGCTGTGGAACTCACACAACTGGCAGAGGGATATCCAAAGATGTATTAGCAAGTGGCTACAGTGTACAGGGCTAGCTACTCACCTGACAGAGGGATATCCAAAGAGAATAAGTCTGAGGAGTCCCTATGCCAGGATGTGGACGCTTCTGGGGCCCCAGAAGTGTGGGAATCAACTGTATAGTACACATAAGCCACTGAAAAAGGAGTGTGGGAATAAAGGATGAAAAACTCGGACATTGCCAGAGAATGGATTGGTAATGTCCATCAGGTGACTCTGGCAAGTCAGGTGGTCAGAGAAGGGTCAGATGACCAGGAAGAGATCAGATGACCTTGAGAACAATGTCAGGTGATCAGAAATGCGGACACAATATGTACAGAGAATATCTAAAGGGGAGAAGAAGAGAAAAGGAAGGGGAAAAAGGAAAGGAAACAGGAAAAAGGAGAGAAGAGGGAATGGCTCAGGAAGGGATGTCCCCTTACATCACCCCCCCTCTAGCTTGCAGCACCTTGATGCATGCCATGCTGACTGGAACAGTGTTGGTGACAGAGTGTATAGGCCCCGGACCAGTTTGGGGGCATCTAGGTGCCTGTCATAGAATTCCTTCACTCGGAGGGGGGCCCTGACACCCTCTGCAGGTTCCCAGGAAGAGTCCTCATAGCCAAAACCTTTCCACTTCACCCGATACTGGAGCTTGTGGCAGAAAATGCGGCTGTCTAGGATGGCCTCGACTTCATAGTGCTCTTCATTGTCCACAATTATTGGCGGTGGTGGGGGGTCCACTCGCTGACCTGGGATTGGGATCCGCAACTGCAGGCTGGAGTTTGACAACATGGAATACTGGATGAATACCATGCATTGCCCAGAGTAGGCCCAGACGGTATGCTAAACGTCCCACTGCACGTTCCACTGCATAAGGGCCCAGGAACTTGTGAGAGAGCTTCTTAGACGGGCACATGGTCTGAATGTCTTCGGCATCCAAGTAGACCTTGTCTCCAGGCATATATTCTGGTGCAGGAGTCTGCTGCTGGTTATAGTAATGGGCCATGTCATCTTTGGCCTTGGCTAGAGCTGCCCTTGCCTCCTCTTGAGCCCGTTTCATGCAGTTCACAAATTTGTTTACAGACTCGTTCTGAGAGGGGTGCTGGCATGGTTCAAAGCCCATGCATGGATTATGTCCAGTGTCGAGCAGGAAGGGTGTGGTCTGTGTTGCAGAGTGCACATGGTTGTTATGCTGGAACTCTGCATCCAGGAGCAGCTCATCCGAGTTGTCTTGCCGTTTGCTGCAGAAGATCCAGAGGTACTGTTCTAGCTCCTGGTTGACACGCTCTGTCTAGCCATCTGACTGGGGGTGATATGCCATGGAGGCCTGAAGCTTGATCCCCAACAGGCAGTACAGTTCCCTGGTGAATTCTGCAATGAACTGGGGACCTCAATTTGACACGAAGGCATTGGAGAGGCCATCCAACTTCCAGACATTTTTGTGGTACAAGTTGGCAGCACCCAATGCAAAGCAGGTGGTAGTGGTGGGGATGAAGTGCGCTCTCTTTCTTATGCTGTCCACAACTACCATGACAGCATCATAGCCATGCACATCTGGCAGTTCTGAGATGAAGTCCACTGAGACCACGCTCCACCTTTCTTCAGGAACAGGAAGAGGGTGTAGCTCACCCATTGGTGCCTGACAGGAGGGCTTGGTTCTAAGGCACATGTCACAAGTGCTGGTGTAGGCACCAATATCGCGTGAACATAGATGCGTCCCTGGAACATTAGGATCTCTTGGTCCAATCGCCACTCCTGACTGTGAATGGAACAGGTCCCTGTCTGTTGGCCTGCCTTGAGCGTTGCTGCTACTTTACTCACCACATCCTCATGGAGTCCTTCTCGGTTGTCCTTCCGTATATCTGCCAGAATGGATACCTCTTCACCCTGAATCGTCAGACCTTCAAGTGCCCAAATTGCTAACAGCTCCGGCCTAAGCAAGACAATATTGTTGTTGTCTCCTGCTCCAGTCCCCTGCTCTGCCCAACGTGACAATGCGTCTGGCTTACCCATACTCTGACCTGGCCTGTGATGAAGTGTGAAGTCAAAGTTTGCCAGGTAGAGGGACCAGTGGGCCTGTCATCAGTTGAGCTTTTTTGTGGTGCGGAAGTACTCTAGGTTCTTGTGATCCATCCAGACCTCAAACTGATGCCGGGCCCCTTCTAAGAAATGATGCCACTCTTCAAAGGAATGGATGATTGCTAGCATCTCTTTGTCATGGATCTCGTAGTTACGCTCCACAGCATTGAGACTCTTGGAATAGAACGCAATGGGGTGCCATTTTCCATCCTCCTTAGACTGCTGGAAGAGGACAGCTCCAGTGGCAAAGTCTGAGCTGTCCACCTCTACACAGAATGGCAGGCTGTCATCCGGGGAGATGAGAACTGGTTGGGAGGTCACTGCATGTTTCAGAGTCTCGAAGGCTGTTTGCTGAGCGTCTGTCCACTGCCAAGGCTGGTCCTTTGAAGTCAGGTCAAAGAGAGGGCAGGCATGATGAGAGAAGTCCTGGATGAACTGCCGGTAGAAGTTGGTGAACCCTAGGAAAGATTGGACCTCCTTCTTATTCCGAGGTGCTGGCCAGTCTGCTACTCCAGCTACCTTCACTGGGTCTATCTCTGCTGTTCTGTGCGAGATGATGAGTCCAAGGTATTCCACTCAGGTCTGCTCAAACTCGCACTTCTCAGGTTTGAGATAGAGCTGGTGTTGGCAGAGTCGTTCCAGAACCAAGCGTACAATGCGGTGGTGCTCCTCTCGGGTCTTGGTAAAGATGAGGATGTCATTGAGGTACACACACACCACTCCTTCCTGCAATGAGGTCATGGAAGATGTCATTCATCATGGTCTGGAATGTAGCTGGGCTATTGGTGAGGCTGAAGAACATGACCAGCAGTTCCAACAGCCCACAATTTATCTGGGCAGCCTTCCACTCATCTCCTTCCTTGATGCGCATGTTGTTATAGCCCCAGCGGACATCTAACTTGGTGAAATACCACACATCTTGGAGGTTATTGACGAGCTTGGAGATGAGGGGTGTCACGACCCACACCAACTCCGGCCCCTCATACGCTGGTCTGACTCCAGCACATGCCTCCCCTGCACCTCCCACACACCCCAGGGCCACTAACAACCCCACAACACTGCATCAGCAACATCTGTGGCCATCTCTGGACAAGCCCCCAGACATCACAAAACCCTGGCATCTTGGCTGACATGTCACCCCGAGGCTTCCCTGTCACCAGATACATCTGAACCCCCAGCATCCCGGCCATCACATAACATTCCGCAACGTTCCTCCCACAAAGCATTGGCATGGCACCAAGCCACCTGCTTCTGTGGTGCCAATGGGTGCCACCACCATGCACTATGACCACCGACCCGCCCGATGATACGCCCCGGTCAGCGCTAGCTGCCCGACACCGACAAGTCGAACCAAGCACGTGACCTCAGCACGTGACCGCTAACGACTGACCGCTAACGACACCGGCCGTTACCGACATTTCCCTTAATGTCCCAGCCGACCTTGCAACAGTCCAGGCCCCTCTCCCTATGGCCCCTGATATGCATTATTACATGCATCCGCTATGCTTACTGTCCATTACTGTTTTCCCCTTTTATCGCCTTACTCCTGACACGCATTATCACATTATCACATGCAACCGCTATGCTTACTACCTATTACCGGTTTCCCCTTTTATCTACCGTCCTACTTACCTATAAATACTGCCCTGTCAGTAGCTACAAATCATCGAATCATACCAGAGTCCAGTCCCCACTTCAGACTACGCTTAAGATCTCGTTCACACTCTTGCTTCGTTAACGACTGATTTGGGATTACCCAGTCCAGTCTACTTTACTCCTCGTCGCCCTCATTAAGCGCCATACGGGTGCCCTCACTCCGCTTTCGTTAAGCACCATACGGGTGCCCTCGTTTCGCCTTCGTTAAACGCTAGTGCTTACGGCTAGCAGCTTGTATATTTCCGTTAACTCTTCCACTATTTCTTAACAACCTTTTGGGTCTTTGACAGATTTCTCCCTTAGCGACGGTTCGGCGCAGACACTAGCAGCCACACTGTTATCTCTTACTGCTCTCTCACACTTCCTTACCGACTCCGACATCTCATCTCCTTACCGGGTTTCCAGGACTTTGCTAGACTCCTCTCACATACACACGTAACGCTACTGCTTGCTAGCTATCCCTATCTAGCTGGTCTTGTTGGTTGTTTCCTGCACGGCAGCTAGGCGGCAAGTCAGCACATCATTTTGGAGCCCACCGCGAGGGGTTCTATAGCAAAATTCCACCGGAAACTCGCCTCCAGGCCAAAAACCGCTTACATCTCGTTACCGAAGCTTTGCTCCCCGTTATCCCTTTTGACATTCCCCCACCTTCGCCGTTAACACCCTTAACAACTCCGCCTCGTAACCTTGAAGAGGAACTCGCTACCGCCAGGGAACTTCTTGACGTTACCGAACTCTTAGAGAACTTCCCAGGCCATCGACAACTTCCTCGACGCACTGCTACCACCGTTATCCCCAGACCCTTATTCCCCAGTTCAATCCTCTACGCCCTTACCAACACCTGTTAACCCTACCGCTATGGGTGATGCCCGCCTTTCCCGCCATATGCCCTCTTGTAACGACTCTACCGCACCTAAATGGGATGAGAGTTGCCCCCGAGAGCTTGCCCAGTATTTCCGCGAGCTCGAATATCTCTTAGCAGACTGCGCCATTAACGACGATAACTAGAAAAAGGAATACGCCGCTCAGTATGTATCTTATGACACCGTGGAGACCTGGCTTGGCTTGCCAGAGTTTAGTGACCATACCTACGCCGAGTGGAAAGTAGCGGTCTTTTGTTTATATCCTGGCGCTGAGGAATCTGCCCGTTACACTCTTCAGGATCTCAAGCGACTTGTAAACCAGACTTTCTTGACCGGTATCTCTACTCTTGGACATTTCTCGGACTACTATAGGGACTTCCAGCGCCTGGCGCGTTGGCTCCTGGCTAAAAGCAAGATCTACCGGAACGAGGAACACCGTCTATTCCAGCAAGGCATACCGACTTCGTTATGGTCCAAACTTGTCTGCCATTTAGAAATCACCCTTCCCGACCATCACCCGGAGGACCCCTATGAGGTAGAACAAGTCTTTGAAGCTGCCAAATGGGTTCTGAAGGGTACCAACACTGCCACGACTTCGAAGAAACCGACGACCGCTAACGCTAAGACTCCTGCCATTAACACCCCCGCCCCCATACCAACCACTATCATTAAAAAGGAACCTCTCAACATTGCCACCACCGCCATCGTTAATGCTCTTGCACGTATGGAAGAAAAGATGGCTGCATTGGCTGCCGGTAACAACTCTCAGCTCCACGCCTCTCGACCTCTTAGCGACAGTTGCCACTTCTGCGGCGAAACCGGTCACACAATGGTACGAGGCAATTGTGTTAAGCTCGAAAGCTTCATCAGTCAAGGCAAAATCCGTCGGAACCATGAAGGCAAGGTTGTCCTACCGTCTGGCGCTATGATCCCCAATTACGTCGGCAAACGGCTCTATATGGAACGCGTCGACGAATGGCACAGGCTCAACCCCAACCAGATTCTTACCGGCTGACTCACTGCTAATGCTAACCCTGACGCGGAACAACTCCAAGGCATGTCCCAGATGTTTATTCACGAAGTCTTGCAACCAGCAACTGCTAGCCCAGGAACGTTATCCAGGGAAGAACATGTCACTGCCTTAGAATGGGAACTCTACGCTCTTCGCCGCCCAGCAGAAGTCTTTGACGGTATCGAGATCCCTTGTGCTAAGGGATATCAACTGGTTCCCCCTAAAGCCGCTAATGACTCTGCCGCTACCAGTTCTCCCGCCAGTCCCCCTGTCACTAACAAACGTCCTACCTCTGCCCCCGCTACCGGCACCGCTAAAATCCCTGAGCCGCCAGTCGTTAACCATGTTCCCACGGTCAATCCCCCAGTCCACCCCTATTCCGGTATCTTGTCTCGCTACCAGCCTCTGACTAATCAAAACTTTGGCGCTCCTGACAAACGGCCTGACGCTGCTTACCGGAGTACGGCCCCCATCTATGATATTGAACAGTCCAAGCAGGTATTTGACCGGGTTCTTCAGACCAAGCTTACCGTCTCTGTCGGCAAACTCTGTTCCCTCTCTAACGACCTCCGGAACCAGTTCAGAAATGCCGTTACTCCTAAACGGAACCCGCCTCTTAATGTCACTGCCTTCCAAGAGTCTACTGATATTGTTGACGATGCTCTGCCCTTCTTTTCCCTAAACAACCCCTCCACTGCCAACCCTCCTCTTACCGACGCCGCTAGAGCCCAAGTCACCTCGATCGACCCAGTGGAAGTGTACATCAAGTCGCTACTGCCTGGTGAGGAGCCGGTTACGTTAACGGTCGCTCAGGAATCCCAGTCAATCCGGTTCATCATGCTCTTGGTCGATAACCGCGAGGAAATCAAAAGTATAGCGGATAGCGGCTCCCAGATCATCTCCATGTCTGCTGAAGTCACTAACTACCTTGGTATCTCCTACGACCCCAGCATCATTCTGAACATGCAGAGTGCTAACGGTACTATGGACAAATCCCTCGGTCTAGCTCGTAACGTCCCTTGCACTGTTGGCAGTATTACCCTGTACCTTCAGATCCACGTCCTCCGCTCGCCCGCTTATGATATCCTGCTCGGTCATCCCTTCGATGTCTTAACCAAGAGTACCGTCAATACACTTAGCAAAATGGAGACCACAATAACGATAACGGACCCCAATACCGGCCTTGGTCGCACCATCCCTACGTTTCCCCACGGTCAGCCCAAGCCACAAAGGGTTCAGCCTAAGTATAGCGCCGGACCGCCCCATTGCTTTTGCCACCATCCCCATGGTTAGCGACTCTGAGGAAGACTTAGCGGTCATCCTCGACTATGACCACCAAAAGCACTCCGTTATAGTGCAATTGCATACCCTGCTCGATTCCGAAATATTAGAAAACCCAAAAACAGTTTCCGACAATCTCTCTCTTGCCTATCTATACGCAACCGCTAGCGACCTTTCTGAAGCCGTTATCCCGCCGCGCTCTTATTTCATTTCCACTAGTCTCTCCGATCCCTCTATTCTTGGCCAAGCATCTGGAATGCTCGATACCGTCTCTACCCCTGTTTACGTTAACGTCCCCTTCCCAGCCATTTACACCGCCACCAAGCCAAAACGCAAAGGAGTCCAAGTCAAGAAGAAATACAAGCCCGTTGCGTTGAAGACCAAGCCCGTCGCTAGCCATGTTAGCGAAGACTTCCGAATCAAACGACATATCATTGGCGACCCCCTAGTGAACATACCCAAGCTCAATCCTAATCCCCTTCCTTTCTTACCGACTCCCCGCTTTACCGATGACTGCAAAGCGACTTTTGTTAAGGAACACGATACCGGCTTTCTTACCCAGGATGAGCTTAACGTACTCGTGGACCTTGTCGCTAAGCAACAAAACGCATTTGCTTGGGAAGACTCCGAACGAGGTAGCCTTCAACCCGACTTCTTTCCCCCCGTCTGCATACCGACCATCCCTCACATTCCTTGGGTTCAGCACAACCGACCGATACTGCCAGGCCTCGAAAAGGAAATCTGCGAGATCATCTGTAGCAAGATCCAAGCAGGTGTTTATGAGCCCTCGAACTCCGCTTACCGGTCGCGCTGGTTCTGTGTCTTGAAGAAAAACGGTAAACTTTGTCTGGTCCACAGCCTCGAGCCGTTAAACCAAGTCACGATCCGCCACTCAGGTGTTCCCCCCTTTCCTGACCACGTCGCCAAATCCTTCGCTGGCCGCATTTGCGGCGCTACTCTTGATCTCTACGTTGGCTACAACGAGCGCCTTATCGATCCCACCTCCCGCGACTTAACGACTTTCCAGACACCGTTTGGTGCCCTCCATCTAGTAACGCTCCCTATGGGATGGACTAACGCTGTGCCCATCTTCCACGACGACGTCACCCACATCCTCCAGCCCGAGATCCCCCATAATGCCCTCAGCTTCATTGACGACGTTGGCGTTAAAGGCCCGAAGGACTGGAAACTCGTTAACGGCTCCCCCGCTAAGCATCCCGACAATCCCAACATTCGTCTAGCGCTTTGGGAGTTCTTTGAGCTCCTGAACCATGTCCTTCAGCGCATGAAATACTGCGGTGGCACTTTCTCCGGTCATAAGCTAGTCCTTTGTGTGCCAACCTTTAAGATCCTTGGCCACATTTGCACTCCTACCGGCCGAGTTCCTGACGAGAACCGTTTAGCGCTATTGGACCGCTGGGGCCCTTGCCAGTCATTAACCGAAGTCCGCACCTTCCTAGGTACTGTTGGAGTCCTCCAGATGTTCGTTAAGAACTTCGCCCATCGCACTCATCACCTAACGAAGCTCACCCGTACTGGATGGTTTGAGTGGTTGGATGATGGGAAGGGAACAGGAGCCTTTCAGGGTTTGTCGCCACCATTGTATGTCCAAATCTACTGCTGGAGTAATCCTGTGCTGAATTCATGGAGGGGAATTGGAAGGAAAGGCAGAACAGAAGCAATACACGGCAGGAAGATGGGATCTCCCTTCCAGAATCACAAGTGTGACATGGTTGAGGGTGCCTACTAACAATTCAGTGTGTCACGACCCCGCCATCTCCGGACCCCCATACGTGGCCCCGACCCCGACACACACCTCCCCCGTACCCCTTGTGCACCTCCGGGACCGCCAACAACCTCCCAACGCTGCACCGGCAACACCCGCGGCCATCTCCGAGCAGACCCCCGGCCATCACCGAACTCTGGCATCTCGGCCGACACGTCACCCCAGAGCTTCCCTGTCACCGGACACACCTGGAGCCCCGGCATCCCGGCCATCACATAATGTTCCGCAACATTCCTCCCGCAAACCGTCGGCACGTCACAATGCCACCTGCTTCTGTGGTGCCGAGGGGCACCACCATCGCGCAGCATGACCGCCGACCCGCCCGACACAAGCCTGCCATAACCCGTGCCAGCATGCCCCGACCACTGTCACGACCCCGGGGCTGGGAGCCAGTCCGGGGACTTAGCCAGAGGAATCAGATGTCCCGGTCCCAGCTAGAATCCTACCCGGGACTTAGCGGAAGAGTAGTACATAAACCTTAGGATAGCATACGAGTCAAGTAGTCTTGATATTAACCGTAGTTCTTTGTATTTCTGTGTCTCTGTCTCTGCCTCTGTCTCTATCTCAATCTCAATCTATTCTCTTGCTTCTCTCTCTCTCCGTTTTCATCTCTCGTCTCTCGTCTCGTCTCCATGCCTCGTTCCGTTCTGTGACTCATTTCTCCTTTCTGTTTTCTCTCTCCGTTTCCTTACCTGTCTCTCCTGCTTCCATACTCCCTTACCCGGAGCACTTTTTACTTCGCGCGCGTTACTACTCATACCCCGGAGCGTCCGGACCTCCCCCGGACCACTCGTAGTTGTACCCGGAGCTTCCGCAAAGCCCCGGACCGTACTTAGCCTCCCGAGCTCGCCCAGTAAGGACTTGCCAGTGTAGCTGAGCCCCTGTCATCAGCGGGACCTGACACAGTGCTCTGTACATTGATGTAGGCTCCTGTTGACCATCCATTCAGTTTAGCTAGATATTTGTCATGTTTATGAGGGGGAAGTGTAACAGTCTTATTCTTTATGGACCAAAGAAAGCCTATGTATGTGAATGAATTGGAGAATGGAACAAATTTATCTATAGCCCAAGGCCATCCAAGGTCATCCACTATAGACCAGATAGGATCTTCACTGTAGTTGTAAAAGTTTGAGCCATCATCTTGATGGTGCAGGTATTGGAAGAAAATGAAGTCATCTACCCATTTTAGGACAGCTTCAATGCCTTTTGTTTGAAAGATGACAACAATAGCATTGGCCACTGCACCAAAGATACCCAGAGCAGGAGATATACCAAAGTTAAGTCTGTGATCAAAGACAGCCTTATTTGCAATCTGGAGTGCAGTAAACAAACATTGTGTTGGATCTGTAGGAATGTTCTAGAAAGCAGAGTCTACATCAAATACTGCAACTTGTGTACCTACAGGTGCATTAGCAACCAAGAGGTAGCAAGCTGAAAAGGTGCCCCAATCACACTTGAATAGAGATGTATTGATGTGTGAATTTACTGAGGGAATCAGAGGGTTGTTGCATGGATAAGAATGGTTGATTGTTATGCAATGTTGTCCAGGTGGTCTTTCAATAACATTCATGGGAGCATTGTGATAATGACCAAACAGGTGTTGAATTAATTCAGGAGGGTAACTGTCTGAGACTCAATTGAGACTATGTTTAGTGTCATATTTAGCTAGAACAAAGGCATGATGCTTAGAAAATAAGGTAAGATGGAGGTGAGGATGTATTGCAAGAGGTAGGAACCTAGTTAAAAATCATATTGTAAACCTCTGATGACATGGGCAAAACAATTCTCAGCTTTAGCCTCCTTGAGTAAGGCTGACCAGCACCAGTGCTTCAGAGGAGTCGTGATTGGAAAGAACTTCTCATGAAGGGCACTCCTGTGCAGTGTGGAGGGAGTCTCCACAGAGGGAACAGACATGTTGATGTGGGCAGTTGGAGGTCTGGCAGGAGTGAGGGCCATTGTATGTGTAACAATATGAATGTCCATCTGGGTTGACAAGCTTGTTGTGTTGTCTCTTGAGTAAGCAAGCCTCTCGAGTACAGGAGGAGAATCAGTGATCATCACCTCCACAGACCATGCGTTGAGTCTGATGACTGGAGGTGTCTTTAGCATGCTGATCAGATGTGTATAGACCTTGCCTTAGACGTGCACCATAGGGGTTTTGGTGAGCCAGGCCACCTCTACTCTGCAACATTTCCTGGGTGCAAAAGGAGTAAGAACTGGAGGCTGTATCAAAGGCACAAAAGGACTGCATGGCAAGTGAGGAAGAGGTGTTGGATGAGGTAGAGACTTTCCCAAAAAGCAGATCAGAATGTTGACCCATCATTTGCTGAATGAGATCTGTTGTATAAGACTGGAACTTCTTCTTAAAGACCAATCTGTGCCAGTCCTGTACACGCACTTGCCTGCCTTGTTAAAGACAAGAGTGTTGAATGTAAATGTCATATGCAAGATAAGCAAGGAAGTTTTCCTGGAAGTCTGGGCATTGCTGTATGTGATAGTAGTGATGGTGGAAGGCATCAGCTATGGCACTAGAGGTAGAACCTCCAATCTGGGCCTACATGCCTGCACAGAGACAGTTGTGAATGACTCAGACAAGGGTGCCTGAAGCTTGAATGAATTCAAATGGAGTAAGGTGCCTCTCCTTGCTCAGATCAAACTTGGTACCAGAAACCTGAAGCTCACCAGAAGAAGAGAGGGAGACAGAAGCATCTCCATGATGATTTGGCACAGTCCCAAGAGTACGTAAATCTGCCACCCTGCATTGAATATCTGCTGAATGCAAAGGGGCACTGGCATGATATTTGGGTCCAATTCTGCTTATTCCTGAGGGGGCACAGCAAGAAGGGAATGGGAGGTAGCCATGGGTTGGAAGGGCAGCTGACTCATGGAGGTAGCAATGGGGGCAGGCTGAGAAAGACTGTGGAAATTGGTTGAAGGAGGGAGACCTGCAAGTGGAGGTGCAGAATGTAGGGAGGGACGCAGCAGAGGAGCAGGAAGCAAGGAAGGTAAAGCAAATGTAGGCACTGCAATGGAAGGTAATGCAGGCATTGTTGAATCAAGATTTGGCTGGCTGATAGGACCCAGATCTGGATCAGCCAAGAGGAGATTTACCTGGTCTGTAGGGCCTGGAAGAGATGGAGTTGCAGGTGCTAAAGGCACTGTGTCCCCCTGTGAAGGAGTGGAGCATGGAAAGCAACATCCATCCCAAAACACCGCAGGATATCATCCAGTGCTGCATGCAAAACAACCATGGGAGAAGAGCACCAAGGTAAGAGTCTGCCATGTTCAAGGATATGTCCTGAACATGGGTACAGGAACACTTCCTGCTAGGTGACCATGTAGAATTTGGAGAGGGTGGAAGGTCCTGTGGAAGGTTTGGCAAAGGATTGAGCGCTGAATGGCACAGCAGAGAGGGGTGAACAGGGAGATGAGATGAGCACGGGTCATGCAAAACATGAGGAGAGAAGGGGATTGAGACAATGGTCTGCCCTTCCTGAACCCCTAGTAAAGCTGAGGGGGTTCCTGCAGAAGGATTACAGACCCCTGGGAGAAGGCAGCCATCCAGCCTGAGATCCGAGACATGAGATGTATCATGAGTTGAGTTGTGAGCAGTGATGTGATCTGAGGGAGGGAAGGAATCACCATCTTCCCCCTCCAAGGGAGAGGTGTCAAGGAGAGTGTTGTCAGATTTGTCAGAGTTGCAGTTGGTCTTGCCTTCTGCCTCCTCAGTGATGTCCTGCACACCAGGAGCATGGCAGAGCATTCCTCTGGGAGCACGTTGAGAAACTACACCCGGGATTTGGGAGGAACTGCAAGGAGAGATAGGTTGAGATTTGGTGCGAGGACGTTGCAACATGGCAGCTGGAGCAAGGGGTGCAGAAACAGGCATCAAATCTGGTGGAGCCATGTTAACCCACAAAGTATGCTGAATCCAAGGAATGCTAAGGTAGGAAGTATGCAGCAAGAAATGCAGAGACTAGGAAATGCAAGCAAGGAGCAGCACCATTTCCAGAGTGTCACATGGTCTGTGTGTTTAGAAATGGCCAAACACAATTTAGTGGATACTATTGACCAAAATTCCCATGGTTCAAAAGCTGTGGAAGAAAGGCCATAGACAGTTCATTACTGACCCTTGAGCTATTGATATACATCATGTAAATGATTTATATTGATTTTGAGCTATAAAATACTAAAACATTGATATTTCAGGAAACCTTTCACTGGAAATCAACCACCTACTACTTTTGAGAGCCAAAGGAGACAGACTAGAAGTCATAGGAGACTTTAATAATTAAAAATGACTGATCCTGATGATCAATGTGCAAACAGAAGATCTGGAGAACAAATCAATATTGTGGTTATATGCCACTTCAGAGGCCTTTATGGAATGAATTTAAGTATTTTATTTGTGATGATCTTCCACACAAATTCCAGCAGGCATGCCAGTATAGGGACAGGATCTTTGCTGATGAAGACATTTATGATTATGGCCTTTATTGCATCAATGACAACTTGAGGAATTCTAGCAAAACTTGGAAAGGCTTTCCCAATGGATTGTTTGTCAGATGTGCAGACTATCTCAGATGACTCAGTGAACAAACACCTGACCTGCCTTCAACAGGAGGTTCCAAGACAATGCATGAATACAACATCTATCCACCTATTCAAAAGAGCCAAAAGGTCACATAAGCCACATTGGCAATTTCACCCATACACTGCCCAGGCAACCACCAGACTTGTGCACAGCACTGGGGTGGATTCAAACTATTTGAAATGCCTGGAAACCCTCTATAAAGGGAAATTATGACTCAGCAATATGACAATTCTTAACTTTCTACTCAGACATGAATATTGCCAGTCATGACATGCTACCAGCATCAGAAGCCCTCCTCTGCAATTTTGCAGCCTCCTTTGCAGGAAACCTTGCAAGGAAGACAGTAAAATGTGATGTAATCCAAGCATGGTACATACAGAATGGTTTTCACTGGGGCAGAGAAAACCTGAAACCAACTTTGTCCAAACATTCATTGCATCCTCCTGTAATCTCAACCTATGCTGCACAGCCTCAAAACATCCCTAGATTTCACTTCATCCTTTGACATCTGCATATACTTCTTAGTAATAGTTTGCTTCTGGGCAAATTTCTTCCTTCAAAAAAAAAAAAAAGACAACAACCAAAAACTTTTTCCAACCTGGTCAAACTGAGGTAACATCATCTTGAAGCTCAGTTCTTGAAAGCTACACCTTCCAGTTACAAAACAAGGTACATAGATGCAAGGTGATGATGTAATCCTTGCTCAATTATATCATTTGGACCCAATCACAGCTATAGGAATACATGCTAAAGCAAATTTCCACCATCCTACAGAACTCATCACATCCTGCACACAAATAATCAGAGTAGGTGAGTGGCACTAAGTCAAAAAGAATTTCTTGTCCGCATGCATGTTGTACTATGTTGCCATGGACTGCCCACTATTATAGGACATTGCTTGCAGACAGGAGGCACAACATACCTTCTGCTCATGAGAGTTCCACCTTGGACCTCAGATTTCTTCCTCAGATACTGGAGGTCCTTAGAACTGCTAGCACCTCTCTACATAGAACTTCTAACTCCAATCCTTATGTATGCGGGCATTCTGGGATTATTAATCGATTCTTACATGATTTCTAACCAGCTTTGAAATCATAGTCCTACTGATGCAATCCAAGTCAAACCATTCTGATTCTCTGCTCAGCTAGAAGAACTCTGACATGGAATTTTCAGAATCTATGGACATGATATGAACAATTTTTTCCAAACTACCTAGCTTTGTAGGGATCTATGCCCACCTTCCTAACCCAGACTCTGACTTTAAGAACAAGCTACAGCAGGCTCAACAGCGTGTTGTCATTTACTTCACTATGAATCAAGGCCCACTGTTTGGTCTGTCCATTTAACTTGTGAGTTTCAACACGACGATCTATGATTGTGTCTTCGACAAAAAGCTATTATAATTAGTTTCTCGATGTACATGTAAATGTTACGATGAACTGCATTGCACCACATTGTGTAGTTGCATCTGAAAGCTTATCTCATCAAGATAATCTTCTTCAGCGTCTATCAGCACATTACGGAACACCCTTTCAATCGCATCTGTGACACCTTGGCAAACGTGCGAAGTTATCTTGTGGTGGCCTTCGATACCAGTATATGGCGCAACTACTTCGGCACTAGGGAGTAACCAATTATATCGTGGTGGACCATTATTACGGCTTGTAGTCCATTTCATGTTGAGTAAACGATTGAGCTCATCCATCCACAGCGAACAGGCAAAACAGGTCCTTTGGCCGCTTCCTATAGGAAGAGGTTCATTCGCTTGGGTTTGTAGCTTTTTGACGGAGCCCATCAAGTAGAGTATGAGGCTGATTTCGGCATGCATGCATGGAACCAAGGTAATTCCTTCGCTCCCTTGCCAACTCGGATACCTCATCTTCATTTCGCGAGAGATATAAGACCTGTAACTCGCTCTACTCGCTCTCTTCCCACCCACATTTTGCTTATAGAAGGCTTCCAGATGCCTTTCCGCAACTCCTGCTGATTCCAGCGTGCGAGGGACACCACTTGAACCCACATCGTTTATCCACTGTATGCGGGTATCTCGGCCGTACCTCTTCCACACCTTGATGAGGCGACCGACATACAGGTAAATCACTAGTTTCTGGAGAGAACAACCCAACCAATTAATACGATTTGTGCGCTTGGACAATCGTAGGAATCGAGAACCGAAAAACGTTGAAGCAGCATACAGCAGTTCTGCGAAAGGACGGTGAGACTTTGCTTCGTTGCTGAATTGGGGCTTTCTTTCGAGTCGATCCTTGCAAAACGTGAGCGCACGGATTAGGATCTCTTTGGAGGAAAGCGTATCAAGGTGATTCTCGGCTTGGAGAATCTGAATGAAAATCCTATACCAGGGCCCATGGAATTCCGTATCTGTGGATTCGTATTGTCTGATTGCATCAAGAAGCTCGTCGTAAAGAGACACAAGTGAATCATGTAGTTTGCCGATCCGCTTATTGATCCTGTTGCAACAGCGACGTGCGAGAAAGGGGAGAAGATCCTCGAACCCGTTCGCGTTTGTCAGGGTGTCGAAAAAGAGGGCGGATTCAGCTACGTATAGAGGATCTGACATCCCGCTTTTTGCGAGGAATAATGTGTTGTCTGCAGGCATGTAGAAAGCAACAACAAGCCCATCCTGATCGTCCGTGGTCAGATAAAGGGCAATGGCATCGGAAAGTACAAGACGTTGGTTGGCTTCTCGACTCAGCTCAGGCGGTTCAGGACCATCCTCAGAGAAGCGCAAAGTACGTAAAAGCCAAAGATCTCCAGCAAGCTGAGTTTGATTCTCTACTTGGCTGGCGAGAGACATATTGAGTTATTGCATTGATGGCGAGAACTTGGAAAAAATTGTATAATCAATGTTCAAACTCCGTCAAACCTCGGAAGGTCATTCCTCGGAGATATTGAGAGAACGCGTTGCGTAGGCTACAACAATACAATGACATATTGGTACAAGAACACAATCGGAATACAATTGGCACAAGAGCACAATCGGACAATAGCACAGTTGGACAATGGGAAACAATGAAGACATCTGGCAACAATCCAAATTTGATCGTGGCCATCGTCAAGTTGCCATACAGTCCATACATTTGCCAAAACTGAACTAGGATGTACATATACAATAAACGCGCGTTCAAAAACGGTGTGTTGTATAGTCCAGACCTTGATAGGATATCAGACGACAGTTGATCGGTGTCATTTTTGAACAACACAATTGGGAAAATAAGGAGATTTGGCATCAATTCAAGTTGCCACACAGTTTCCAAAATCGAACTTTGTATATGCAATAGACAACGGAGAGCGGAAAGTCATTGTTCATTCGCACACTCCTCCCTCGGAGAGGCGTTGTGTTCAAACAATACAATTGGACAAATACAAGGAGATTTGGCAATAATTCAAGGATCATCCTCGCTCATGGCTAATGGTTAAGTTGCCACAGTTTCCAAAGTTGAACTCAGCTCAACAAGTACTCGAGTTATAAAACTCGGTCTCCATGCATCTGACATCGACTATATCTTCCGCAAAGTCTGAGCAGCCTCGGGTCGACTCCGCTTCCACTTGCTACTACCGAAACAAACCATGGAGCGATACAACAAGCAGAAACAATTTTCGAATTACTTGAATTTCCTGAACGCAGCTAACTACACAGATCCTGATAGTCAATGGACCGGTGCGGAAGACCGAGAAGATGATGCTCAAATACAGCTTCGTATCCTGGATACCCTCGCTTTATGTATGGCCACAGGTGCAAAGGGAGATGTCGTAGCTTCATCATTTTCTGTGACTTCAGACAGACAGAACTACATTCTTTTGGCCAAGAACGCCGAACCAAAAGCTCAGGACTTCCAAGATGCCAACACCTTGATCAGACTTATGCAGAACTCGCCAAACGAAACCATCCTCGACATCTTGCCTTTCATCATCAATCGTGGTGCTAGACATGTTCAAACTTGTCTTGACAAGTTTTCTGGGTTCATGGAGAAATCCAAAGATATGCTGATGCAAGATGTTCAGTACTATGCTTTCGATACTCCCGGTGGCGATGGGCTGTTTCAATCAGAATTCCCTAGTATCACTGAGGATTTCTTCCTACCGTTTAGGACATCTTCGGGGAAAGAAACTCCATCAGCTGTCAAGTTGATCCTGCGAGAAGTCATTGAAACCTGCGCAATGAAGAGACAACCTTTCAGTACAGAAGCGTCCTCCCTCGAGGAGTTTGCTTCTCTTTTATCTGCTACGGCTGTTCTTGGAAAGTCTCAGTTTTTCAAGCATTTCGTGACAAAGAATAGGGTAAACAAAACAGGTACATCAATACTCTCGAAACTGTGGCAAACCCTCAGTAAGATACGGCGGTACAATCGGATCAGCGATACAAAACTCTATCTACAGACCAATGGGCCATTCACTGTCAAATGGATCACTCGAGCAGAAGTTGGACACGCCGCATACTATGAGTTTGAGAAAATATCGTTAGACAATGTTTGGACCACTATAAACACCATCGGCTCAGGAATGAACAAGAAGCACAAGGTCAACCGCCAGAATACGATATCTCACTTCGAAGCTATGAATAGTTATTGGAAGGATGAGATCATGAACCCGAGGAACGTGACCACTACTCTTCATGCAGAGCTTAAGTTGATCGTCTATCTGTGTCAACTGAAGTTGTCTCCCCAAGCTCAAAGTTCGCATGCATCACCTTCAAATTGGAATGTAAAGGCTCAGCACCCCATCGGATGCAGCAAGAGAAGCTGCCTCGTCTGTACCTGGACAATGGAAGAAATCAATAAGTTGAGTGAAGTGACCTATCTTACAGCCGGAAGTCACACAGGAGTGTACGCGACATGTGCTCAGATTGGTCCGATGAGCATAGATCCGAGAGGAATCTGTGGCCAGTCTGTCTTTCAACGCATTTTGAACGAATCCCAAGAATTGGTCAAGGAATTCTACAAACCACTCGCAGAGAAACCATTTCGGAACAAAGGCCATAAGCATAAACTCTCGGAAGATCTTGCATCGAGCTCCGACCCAGATGGCGAAGGTGAACCTGATCAATCTGCGCGATCATTCTTCTTCAGACGTCCGAAGGGTGATGAGCAGTTATTAAGGCCGGGAGACATGGAAAGCGCTTAGTAGAGTAATTTGTACCCCAAGGAGAGGTTAAACGAAGTTTTTCCTAGTTTCAATATCTAACCTGTCCTTGCTCCTTCATTTCCTCCTCCTTTTATAATTTTATTCTTGGTGCAAAGACCATCCTCCAAGCATTCATTATGAATGCTATGGGGCAGATTTTACTTTTGTTTCTTTGTCGGGCATCACCCAGATCATGTTCTGGGGTGACCCCATCATTTTTGTTTGATCCCTCAGTCTTTGGCTTGCCTTGATCATGAACTCTGTTTCTTCCCCTTTTTAACCCTCTCTCTTTCTCATCCACCACTGTCTTTCCCTTCTTCCCTTTGCATTCTCTGGTATTCCCCTTGCCTTCTTGCTTGCCTTTGGCTATTAGGCCATTCTTCCATGATTCCCATGGTGCCAGATTGATTGATTGATACTTTAATTTGGTTCCACAGCCACTTCCTTCACTCTGGCCATCTCATCTGTTCCTCACCCTCTCCCAACCTCCTCAATTTTCCACAACTTGCCTCCATTGTTGTCAACACCATCTGTTGGGCTTTTAGGTAGTAACAACCATTTATTTTCCATACATTCCTTCTTTTTCCTCTTTGCACTTTGTCAGCTTACACCTTACTCAGTCCCTATTTTATTTATTTAATCAATGGCCCCTGCCATGTCATCTCTCAGACCAGTCTCATACAACCATGTCTCTAGATAGTGTGTTTGTATTGGAACATGGTGCATGTTTTTCCTTGCTTTTCTACTCTCTTTTCTAACTTCGTTTTATTCTGATTTAATACCTCCTGATTCTTTCCCACTCAACTTATGTCCAGCCTTCCTGCCAACCATTATTCTAGTTTGATTTTGGTTCATTGTTCCCCTGCCTTTGCCCTTGCTTCAATTCCTTCCTCAACAACCTCCAAATAGCCACAATGTTCTCTTTATATCCACTTTTTGACCTCTCCTTACTTCTTTCCCATAGCTATACTCTTTTATACCATAGTTGTGTCAATTATATAGTTTAATATACTTGTTCTTCTCTTTGTATCCAAGTGTTGGATCTAAGATTTGAGTGTCTTTTGCACTATTGTGCGATATCACTGGGTGCATTTGCAAGCAGTTGAGGTGTAATGCTTCCCTGGGCTTTAATAGAAGCTCAGGTTGATTATACTTAATCTCCTTTGATGGCTTTCAACTATTCTACTTATTATGAATACCAGATCTTACATAAGCACTTGTATCCAAGCTATGCCCCCATGCCTGTTGGCACAGACTCATCTTGTTGAGGGCTTTGCCCCAAATGTCTGACTTGATCCCTAGCACCAGTCTTGCTGTGCTTGGTTAGGGCCTTGTTTTTAAAACTCAATGCTTAATCATAATGATTTATTAGCTCAATGTTTACTCAACACATAAAGTGAATAGCAAACAGATTTTTTAATTAATTGTGAATGCAATTCACTATTTAGACCTTATATTTGTACAGTACATTCCAATTTTGAAAAACTACATTAGAAAATTTTACAGTGTCCTATTTCAAGAATAAAATAAAATCTAGCTATATATATTGGAAAGTTATTGTATTAAAAGGTAAACTTACATTTGTAGCCTATTCTTCAAGCTAAATACATTAGATGCTGAAATTTATGCAGATTAGTCAAAGAAAGCAAGTTGATTTACAGTGGGACTTGCATTTGTAAATCACTTAGGATTTCTTAATAGACTATACATATGCAGTTGTTCTAAGGCAGATTAATGGAGAAAAGTCCTTAAGGTATATCAGATCAATCAGATATCAGAACAGAGAAAATGTTTGAAACTTCCAGTTGGAGAGAGAGTCCAAAGAAAGAGATATTAGTGCAATGTTTTTGATGCTTACTTGATCAGTTGATGCATAGGAAATAGCCAAAATTTGAAGCCAGCAAGCTCACTTTCCCAGGAGTCATCCTATTTTATACAGGTCTACCTTGTTGGGGGTTTTGGCCCAAAATCTCTGACTTTATCCCATCCTCAACCTCACTGCTCAGTTAGGGCATTGTTTTCAAAGACTCAATGCTTCATCCCAGCCCCAACCTTGCTGCATTTGGTTGGGGCCTTGTTTTTCCAACCTTAAAGCTACATTCAAGCCCCAACCTCACTGCAGCTCAGTTAAGGCTTGCAAAGCAGCTCACACAGCCAATGCACAACAATCACCAAGATTTACAATTTTGTCCTGGTTTTCTCAGGAATAGGTAACTTCTGCAGTTGTGATGCAGGACCAAATAGGTATATGGGTGGCTAAATCACTCTGAAATCAGAATTGTTGAGTATCATCACTATAGTTTGTTCCTGTAATGATAAGAGCATATTCCAGCTTGCTGGAACTTACACAGAAGGTCATATCCATCAATTGCAGAGTATAAGGGCGACCTCAGAGAGCTGTGGAACTCACACAACTGGCAGAGGGATATCCAAAGATGTATTAGCAAGTGGCTACAGTGTACAGGGCTAGCTACTCACCTGATAGAGGGATATCCAAAGAGAATAAGTCTGAGGAGTTCCTATGCCAGGATGTGGACGCTTCTGGGGCCCCAGAAGTGTGGGAATCAACTGTATAGTAAACATAAGCCACTGAAAAAGGAGTGTGGAAATAAAGGATGAAAAACTCGGACATTGCCAGAGAATGGATTGGTAATGTCTATCAGGTGACTCTGGCAAGTCAGGTGGTCAGAGAAGGGTCAGATGACCAGGAAGAGATCAGATGACCTTGAGAACAATGTCAGGTGATCAGAAATGCGGACACAATATGTACAGAGAATATCTAAAGGGGAGAAGAAGAGAAAAGGAAGGGGAAAAAGGAAAGGAAACAGGAGAAAGGAGAGAAGAGGGAATGGCTCAGGAAGGGATGTCCCCTTACATCACCCCCCCTCTAGCTTGCAGCACCTTGATGCATGCCATGCTGACTGGAACAGTGTTGGTGACAGAGTGTATAGGCCCCGGACCAGTTTGGGGGCATCTGGGTGCCTGTCATAGAATTCCTTCACTCGAAGGGGGGCCCTGACACCCTCTGCAGGTTCCCAGGAAGAGTCCTCATAGCCAAAACCTTTCCACTTCACCCGATACTGGAGCTTGTGGCAGAAAATGCGGCTGTCTAGGATGGCCTCGACTTCATAGTGCTCTTCATTGTCCACAATTATTGGCGGTGGTGGGGGATCCACTTGCTGACCTGGGATTGGATCCGCAACTGCAGGCTGGAGTTTGACAACATGGAATACTGGATGAATACCATGCATTGCCCAGGGTAGGCCCAGACGGTATGCTAAACGTCCCACTGCACGTTCCACTGCATAAGGGCCCAGGAACTTGTGAGAGAGCTTCTTAGACGGGCATGTGGTTTGAATGTCTTCGGCATCCAAGTAGACCTTGTCTCCAGGCAGATATTCTGGTGCAGGAGTCCACTGCTGGTTATAGTAACAGGCCATGTCATCTTTGGCCTTGGCTAGAGCTGACCTTGCCTCCTCTTGAGCCTGTTTCATGCAGTTCATAAATTCATTTACCGACTTGTTCTGAGAGGGGCACTGGTGTGGTTCAAAGCCCATGCGTGGATTACATCCAGTGTCGAGCAGGAAGGGTGTGGTCTGTGTTGCAGAGTGCACATGGTTGTTGTACTGGAACTCTGCATCTAGGAGCAGCTCATCCCAGTCATCTTGCTGTTCGCTGCAGAAGATCCAGAGGTACTTTTCTAGCTCCTGGTTGACACGCTCTGTCTGGCCATCTGACTGGGGGTGATATGCAGTGGAGGCCTGAAGCTTGATCCCCAACAGGCAGTACAGTTCCCTGGTGAATTCTGCAATGAACTGGGAACCTCGATCTGACACAAAGGCATCAGAGAGGACATGCAACTTCCAGACATTTTTGTGATACAGGTTGGCAGCATCCAATGCAGAGCAGGTGGTAGTGGTGGAGATGAAGTGCGCTCTCTTTTCTACGCTGTCCACAACCACCATGACAGCATCATAGCCATGTGCATCTGGCAGTTCTGAGATGAAGTCCACTGAGACCACGCTCCACCTTTCTTCAGGAACAGGAAGAGGGTGTAGCTCACCCATTGGTGCCTGACAGGAGGGCTTGGTTCTAAGGCACATGTCACAAGTGCTGGTGTAGGCACCAATATAGCGTGACATCTGGGGCCACCAGTAGTTGCGCGACACCAGTTCCAGAGTCTTCCAGCGTCCTGGGTGCTCTGCCACCTTGGAATCATGGTGCTGCTGTACAATCCGCCACCTTAATTCTGGGTCATTTGGCACATAGATGCGTCCCTGGAACATTAAGATCCCTTGGTCCAATTGCCACTCCTGACTGTGAATGGAACGGGTCCCTGTCTGTTGGCCTGCCTTGAGCGTTGCTGCTGCTTTAGCCACCACATCCTCATGGAGTCCTTCTCGGTTGCCCTTCCGTATATCTGCCAGAATGGATACCTCTTCACCCTGAATTGTCAGACCTTCAAGTGCCCAAATTGCTAACAGCTCCGGCCTAAGCAAGACAATATTGTTGTTGTCTCCTGCTCCAGTCCCGTGGTCTGCCCGACGCGACAATGCGTCTGGCTTAGCCATACTCTGACCTGGCCTGTGATGAAGTGTGAAGTCAAAGTTTGCCAGGTAGAGGAACCAGCGGGCCTGTTGTCAGTTGAGCTTTTTTGTGGTGCGGAAGTACTCTAGGTTCTTGTGATCCATCCAGACCTCAAACTGATGCCGGGCTCCTTCTAAGAAATGATGCCACTCTTCAAAGGAATGGATGATTGCTAGCATCTCTTTGTCATGGATCTCGTAGTTACGCTCCACAGCATTGAGACTCTTGGAATAGAACGCAATGGGGTGCCATTTTCCATCCTCCTTAGACTGCTAGGAGAGGACAGCTCCAGTGGCAAAGTCTGAGCTGTCCACCTCTACATGGAATGGCAGGCTGTCATCTAGGGAGATGAGAACTGGTTGGGAGGTCACTGCACATTCCAGAGTCTTGAAGGCTGTTTCCTGAGCATCTGTCCACTGCCAAGGCTGGTCCTTTGAAGTCAGGTCAAAGAGAGGGCAGGCATGATGAGAGAAATCCTGGATGAACCGCTGGTAGAAGTTGGTGAACCCTAGGAAAGATTGGACCTCCTTCTTGTTCCAAGGTGCTAGCCAGTCTGCTACTCCAGCTACCTTCACTGGGTCCATCTCTGCTGTTCTGTGCGAGATGATGAGTCCAAGGTATTCTACTCAGGTCTGCTCAAACTCGCACTTCTCAGGTTTGAGATAGAGCTGGTGTTGGCGGAGTCGTTCCAGAACCAAGTGTACAATGCGGTGGTGCTCCTCTCAGGTCTTGGTAAAGATGAGGATGTCATTGAGGTACACACACACCACTCCTTCCTGCAATGAGGTCATGGAAGATGTCATTCATCATGGTCTGGAATGTAGCTGGGCTATTGGTGAGGCTGAAGAACATGACCAGCAGTTCAAACAGCCCACAATTTGTCCGGGCAGCCTTCCACTCATCTCCTTCCTTGATGCGCATGTTGTTATAGCCCCAGCGGACATCTAACTTGGTGAAATACCGCACATCTTAGTGGTTATTGACGAGCTTGGAGATGAGGGGCAGGGGGTAGTGATTCTTGACAGTGAGGGCATTCAGCACACAATAGTCCTGCACCAGTTGGAGGGAGCCATCCTTTTTTTTGATGAAGAAGATAGAGGAGGCCATGGGCAACTTGGAAGGGCAAATCCTACCAGACTCGAGGTTCTCCTGGAGGAAGGCATCCAGCTCATCCTGCTCCTTTGGCGCAAGTGGGTAGACCTTACAGTTTGAGGGCTCTGCATCAGGAACTAACTCTATTGCATGATCCCACTGCTTCCACTCTGGGAGGGAGTCAAAGGAGGTCTTGGAGAACACGTCTTCAAAGTCATGAAGGTAGTCCAGTACAGCATCTTGGAAGGACTTTGGTTGCATGTTCCAGGTGAAGGCCTCCACCAGATGCTGTGACATGGTCTGACTGGCATGGACCTCTGCAACGTCCAATGATTGAGGTGGCAAGGCGGCGAGGATCCGGTCACTCTCCTCAATGACTTCGTCAGGAGTGTCAGGCTCTGGGGTTCCCAGTAGACTGCTACTGCCGGCCTGTTCCTGTTTGGAATCTCCTCTATCCCTACAAGCATCCTTGTGAGGGGCCTCCTTACAAGGGAATGCTAAGGGAGGAGGGTCCAACAGGTCTAGGTCAGGGTAGGGCAAGGGACCCCATTGGCAGGCTTGGACTGAGGCTTGCTCTCGGACATGCGCACGACATTCCGATCGGGCTTCCTCTGCACAGGTAGAGCATTGGCGTGGACATTGACTCATTTTAACTTCCCCAGTAGACCAGTCAATATCTGGGTTATGCAGGCGCAGCCAGGTGTAGCCTAGGATAATATCCTGCTTCCCTAGACTAGTGACAGCAAACACTGCCCGTTCTGCATGGTTGCAATAGCGGATGATACACTTGGTCACACACTAGATAGAGCCAGCTTCATTGAGGGTGCTGTCAATGTTGTATACTGGAATGGGTCGGGTCAATGGTCGGGTGGTCAGCTGATGCCTCTCAACAAATGCAACGTCCATGAAGAGTCCAGTGGCCCCACTATCCAGAAGAGCCTGGACTCGCTGTGTACGCTGCGTATCTGTAGTCTCTATCTCTACCTCCAGAGAGAGGGAGGTGGCTGATGGGATGGAAGCCACTGTTGATACGACTCTATGTCTAAAGTCATAAGTCCTGGTTAAAACAAACCATACTATGTGCTGAAAACTGTAGGCATAACAGGCAGACAACTCCTCAGAAACCAGAAAACATGGGAACACTTAAATAATTCACATTGCTGAAGGGCTAATAAAATAATAGAGTATTTGGACAAGCAGGGGGATGAAAAATGGGCAATTAAATATCGATTATTATCGCTGGAATGGTGGACATAGCAGATCTCTGCCAGATATCTCTAATCAAGAGATAATCAAAGAATCTGACATCTTACTCCATGGAATAAAAAGATAGGAAGGTCCGGAATATGAAATCATCGAAATAGGAAAGAGGGGAACCATAGGAATAAAGGGGGAATAGTCCGGAACAAGGAGAAAGAATTTTAGAAATGATTTTGACTAGGGGAAAGACCCATAAGGAAAGAGGATCAAAAGAGGAAATGTGGTTGCCACCAGAATGAATGGGATGGATCAATAATGATCTAAGGAAGATCAGGAAACATAGGGAACGAAGTAGGAAGACTTAGGAAGAGCTGGGGAAAGCTCTGAGTTCAGGAGAGTATTTGGTATGTCAGAACAAGGTGAACTATCAGGTACTCTAGAGGACAGAAGGAAAAGGGCTGGCTCAGGAAAAGTCAGGACATCGGACTACATGGAAATATGAATGTTAGGAAGAAGGGTATCAGATGAATATGTTCCTAGTATGTTTCAAACAGCTGGAACAAGTACATTCATGTCCTTCCAAGAAACATGAATGTTTTCCTGGAAGTAGAAGAACTCTGGAATATGGTGACTCTAGGACTTGTCAGGCAAGCCCCAGAAGCATCGGAAGTCATGGAATATGAAGGGATAGGTGGAGGGGACCAAATATTAGGTCTTGAGGCAGCAGGAGGGACCGATGTTATTGTTCCCTCCTCAGAACATGAATGTTTCATGGAAACAGTGAAACTCCGGAAATTCTTCATGAGTCTATCATGTTCTATGCAGGAAAGGGTTATCAATTAACTTATTGGTAATGGAACATGGCGGATGGATGGCAAATAGGCAATGTTTCAAGGGAATTCAATGGAAAAGGGATATAGTAATCTACTTATAGAATTCTCAAGTCACATGGAAAGATGGTCTGTGCACCCATTAGAACAGTATAAATAGAGTAGAAATAGGTTAGAATCGACGGGCAATTAGTGGATAAAGGCTCGGTGGTTCCCAGGGAGTGAATCACTTAGGCTGGAGTTCATTGAAAAACCTCTACTTTAGTTTTTGGACTCATAGTCAGGAAACTGGTATATAAATATCAATACAAAACTTGTTGCTTCAGAACAGTTTAGTGTGATTTGCTACCAAGCCCCAGAACTACAGTAACTTTGCTTTAGCCAAGCACTACACTGTGTACTTGCATGGGAGACAGCGTTCCCAGCTGGGAAGGTGCACTCAGGGAGGAGGATGAGCTTTGGCTGGTGTAGGAGGAAGAGGGGGTAGTATGGCTGCGGAGGTCTCAACCAGTTTGCATGCAGAAGAATCAAAAGAAGGAACTGTATTAAAAGATTCTACAGGCAAACATGCAAAGCGGTTAGAGCTAGGCAGTGGAGGCGTACGGTCCATCCACTGTGATGCTAAAAATCCTCCGGCATGTCCTCCTCTCCATCCTCTGGCATCTTATCCATCACCTTAGAGGAAGGTATGCCTGCAGCATCCTTTGCAGCCAGGAGCTCCATAATGAGCGTGTCCCATTCATTGGCTGACAGATAGCACACATCAAGCCCTTCCAGACAGCTGCAAGCCCAGTGTCCAGGCTTCCCGCAATGGCAGCACACAGAAGGAGGGACTCCTCCCTTCCTTCTAGCAGCGTCAATGTCCATGGGCATTCCTATGGAGATCTTTGCTGGTGGCATTGCTGTAGGGGCTCAGGGTGCTGGGCCTTGTATGGCGGGGGCAGCCGCAGGGACTAGGAGTAGGGCTGGTGCCTAGCGAGCAGGAGGTCTAGCAGGGAAAGGGGGCGGCACTTAGGGGCATGACCAAAAGGTATGGAATGTTTCAAACTGTCGGTTAGCATGGGTGTTCTGATCCACCAGACGCGCCATTGCAATCCAGCCCTCTATGTCCTCATCCCCAGGGCATCCATCTACCATGCCATCAATCCATTTATGGATTGATGGTTCGAGCCCATGCTGGAAATGGAGAACCAGCTGTGCAGACCTGAGGAACCCTGAACGACGAACCAGCTGCTTGAACCCGTTGATATAGGTGTTGAGGATACAGCCCTGCTGGTGATAAGAGGTGTCCTCTAGCATGAGGGCGGCACGTTGTGCCTTGTTGGGGTGCGTGAACTCAGAGAGGGACCAAGACTCAAATGCAGCCCAGTCTAGAAACATGTTTGCGTCATCCTCCAGAATCTCCTGCACCAAATTGGCCATGCACCCAGCATTCATATAGGATAATGCCCACTTGATCGTCTGTGTTGGATCGCTGAAGGAGGAGGCATGCAAGCTAATATACAGCTTGCAGGCAGTCAGGAATTGACGTCCTTGAGCTTGGTCTCCATTGAAAGAGGGAGGAGGGGCGGCCTTGATTGCAGATGAGGACTTGGAGACAATCGTCGTCGCAACAGGGGGCAGCGGGGAGGACTCCAGCAGGGGGATGGTCTGGAGTTGGCAATAGGGGGGCATTGGAGATGACAGCAGGGCTAGGGGTGACCCCTAGTGAAGCAGAGTGCATGGAGGAAAGGAATTCTTCGAGCTGAGCCTGCATGGTAGAGAGCTGGTGAGAGAGAGCAAGTTGGGTGGTGTTGGAGGTGGAAAGGCCCTGTTCTACAGCCTGTAGCCAAGCATAGGCATCATCCTGAGCAGGGACAGGTGCCTGGGGCAGGAAGAAGGTCTAAGGCTGAGGTGGCAGGCATGGTAGAGAAAGGACCAAAAAAGGACTGGTGGGGGAGCTAGCAGGCAGGAGTGGGGCCCTGGAGGCAGAAAGGAGGCAGACAGAGGAGCACAACTGCTTGGGTGAACCCAGACCAGTTAAGAGAGACTTATTCCGCTATAAGAGTGACCTCAGAGAGCTGTGGAACTCACACAACTGGCAGAGGGATATCCAAAGATGTATTAGCAAGTGGCTACAGTTTACAGGGCTAGCTACTCACCTGGCAGAGGGATATCCAAAGAGAATAAGTCTGAGGAGTCCCTATGCCAGGATGTGGACGCTTCTGGGGCCCCAGAAGTGTGGGAATCAACTGTATAGTACACATAAGCCACTGAAAAAGGAGTGTGGGAATAAAAGATGAAAAACTCGGACATTGCCAGAGAATGGATTGGTAATGTCTATCAGGTGACTCTGGCAAGTCAGGTGGTCAGAGAAGGGTCAGATGACCAGGAAGAGATCAGATGAACTTGAGAACAATGTCAGGTGATCAGAAATGCAGACACAATATGTACAGAGAATATCTAAAGGGTAGAAGAAGAGAAAAGGAAGGGGAAAAAGGAAAGGAAACAGGAGAAAGGAGACAAGAGGGAATGGGCTCAAGAAGGGATGTTCCCTTACACAGAGGAGTCAAAGTTGGTACTTATTCTGCAAGCTTGCTCACTAGCAATTTCATTCCTTGTGCTTGTAAAGCAACTCTCACTGAGTTTTCAAGCTCACTATATCCATTCTGTCCATGGACAGATGAAGTAGAACCCTTGAAATTGCAACCTGATGAAATCTCATGTAAAACTGTTATGTGATTACCTATCATCTTTTGATCAATATGATCCCATCACTGTAGGCATCAAGTTACAGTTAGTGGAGCTACAGGCACAGTAACTAGGCTGTCAACATTAGTTGCCACCATCTTAGCACTAAGTCCCTGAAAAGTGCTTGATGTGGGTAAATGTCAGGTTTCACTGACTTAGGGCTCACTTTCAAGAGCAAGAACTCACTGGTCACACCCAGTCAATGGCAAAGGAGAGACACAGTGAGTCCAGGCTCTTCTGGATAGTGGGGCCACTGGACTCTTCATGGACATCATGTTTGTTGAGAGGCATCAGCTGACCACCCGACCATTGACCCGACCCATTCCAGTATACAACATTGATGGTATCCTCAATGAAGCTGGCTCTATCTGGTGTGTGACAGAGTGTATCCTCCGCTACCACAACCATGCAGAATGGGCAGTGTTTGCCATCACTAGTCTAGGAAAGCAGGATATCATCCTAGGCTACACCTGGCTGCGCCTGCATAACTCGGATATTGACTGGTCTACTAGGGAAGTCAAAATGAGTCAATGTCCATGTCAATGCTCTACCTGTGTGGAGGAAGCACAATCGGAACGTTGTGTGCGTGCCCAAGAGCGAGCCTCAGTCCAAGCCTGCTGATGGGGTCCCTTGCCCTACCCTGACCTAGACCTGTTGAACCCTCCTCCCTTAGCATTTCCTTGTAAGGAGGCTCCTCACAAGGATGCTTGTAGGAATAGAGGAGATCCCAAACCGGAACAAGCTGGCAGTAGCAGCCTACCGGGAACCCCAGAGCCTAACACTCCTGACAAAGTCATTGAGGAGGGTGACTGGATCCTCGCCGCCCTTGCCACCCCAATCATTGGACGTTGTGGAGGTCCATGCCAGTCAGACCATGTCACAGCATCTGGCAGAGGCCTTCACCTAGAACGTGCAACCAAAGTCCTTCTGAGATGCCGTACTGAACTACCTTCATGACTTTGAAGACATGTTCTCCAAGACCTCCTTTGACTCCCTCCCAGAGTGCAAGCAGTAGGATCATGCAATAGAGTTAGTTCCTGATGCAGAGCCCTCAAACTGCAAGGTCTACCCACTTGTGCCAAAGGAGCAGGATGAGCTGGATGCCTTCCTCCAGGAGAACCTCGAGTCTGGTAGAATTTGCCCTTCTAAGTTGCCCATGGCCTCCTCTATCTTCTTCATCAAAAAGAAGGATGGCTCCCTCCGACTGGTGCAGGACTATTGTGTGCTGAACGCCCTCACTGTCAAGAATTGCTACCCCCTCCCCCTTGTCAGGTCCCACTGATGACAGGGGCTCAGCTACACTGGCGAGTCCTTACTAGGCGAGCTCAGGAGGCCAAGTACAGGTCTGGGGCTTCTTGGGAGCTCTGGTACAGCTACAAGTGGTCTGGGGTGAAGTCCAGATGCTCTGGGGCACAAGTAGCGACGTGCATGAGGTTTGAAAGTGCTTCAGGTAGGGGAGCACAAGTTCAGGGGGTAGGGGGGTTTGTAATGGAGGGGGGAATGGGGACCAGGAGAGTAGTAGTAATTGGGGGGCGGAAGTAGGTTTGGAAGTGGGTAGAGATAGGTACGGAACGGATGGGGGATGAGTCGGTCAAGTAGCCGGGGGGCGAGAGGAGATATAGAACAGGAGATAGAAATAGAGAGGAAGAGATACAGAACAGTAGATAGAGAAATGGGGGAGAGATATGGAACAGAGATATGAGTCATGGAACGGAGATACAAGGCACGGAGACAAGAGACAAGAGACAAGAGACAAGACAAGAGAGAGAGAAGAGAGGCACGGAAATAGATTGAGATTGAGACAGAGACAGAGAATATGGAAACTATGGAGAACTATGGTTAATATCAAGACTACCCGACTCATATGCTATCCTATGGTTTATGTACTACCCTTCCGCTAAGTCCCTGGCAAGGTCCTGGCCTGGGACTGTAGCACCTGATTGTTCTCTGGTTAGGTCCTGGGGCAGGCTCTCAGCCCCGGGGTTGTGACAGTTGTTGGGGCGTGTTGGTGCAGATCGTGGCAGTCTTGCGTTGGTGATGCGCTGACTTGCCACCTAGCTGCCGTGCAGGAAACAACCAACAAGACCAGCTAGATAGGGATAGCTAGCAAGCAGTAGCGTTACGTGTGTATGTGAGAGGAGTCTAGCAAAGTCCCGGAAACCCAGTAAGGAGATGAGAGGTCGGAGTCGGTAAGGAAGTGTGAGAGAGCAGTAAGAGATAACAGTGTGGCCGCTAGTGTCTGCGCCAAACCGTCGCTAAGGAAGAAATCTGTCAAAGACCCAAAAGGTCATTAAGGAATAGCAGAAGAGTTAACGGAAATATATGAGCCGCTAGCCGTAAGCGCTAGCGTTTAATGAAGGCGAAACGAGGGCACCCGTATGGTGCTTAACAAAAGCGGAGCAAGGGCGCCCGTATGGCGCTTAACAAGGGCGACGAGGAGTAAAGTAGACTGGACTGGGTAATCCCAAATCAGTCATTAACAAAGCAAGAGCGTGAACGAGATCTTAAGCGTAGTCTGAAGTGGGGACTGGACTCTGGTATGATTCGATGATTTGTAGCTACTGACAGGGCAGTATTTATAGGTAAGTAGGACAGTAGATAAAAGGGGAAACCAGTAATAGGTAGTAAGCATAGCGGTTGCATGTGATAATGTGATAATGTGTGTCAGGAGTAAGGCAATAAAAGGGGAAAACGGTAATGGACAGTAAGCATAGTGGATGCATGTGATAATGCATGTCAGGGGCCGTAGGGAGAGGGGCCTGGACTGTTGCAAGGTCGGCTGGGACGTTAAGGGAAATGTCGGTAACGGCCGGTGTCATTAGTGGTCGGTCGTTAGTGGTCACGTGCTGAGGTCATGTGCTTGGTTCGACTTGTCGGTGTCGGGCAGCCAGTGCTGACTGGGGCGTATCATCTCCCCTTGACTGAAAAACTGACTGTCCCCAGTCAAAGGAAAATTCTCAAAGTCTCGTGATCGTTAAGCATGGTCCGTGCGGGGGGTCTTGGTCCATGCGCCATACCGAAAGATCATAAATAAACTCCAGCGGTCCTGTGGACTTCATCATTTCAGCACTTTTAGCATGTTGACACCGGCGTTCTTTAACTACTCTACCACCTTTGCGCGCTTCATAGCCGCTCAAGACTTTCTCGAGAAGGCGCCCAAGGTGCTCGGGATGGGGCGTGCTGCTCCCAACAAATCCGGAGTTGGCGGTAACGTCGATTCTGTCGACTTACTTGCACTGGTTCGAGTCGGCGGGCGGAAGCGGGGTCACGTGGGCAGAGCAGGAGGCGGTCGGGGAGGAGTGCCGGGCACTTTATGCCCAGTACTGACAGGAGGCCTGGATGAGGCCTTTTGATCGGCACTTTGTAAGTTTCTTCATTTCTTAACGGCTCGTTCGGTGTGCTAACACTTGCATTAAGGGTGAGCAGCCGGTAGGCGAGATGGAGGTGGAGGAGGTTGCGGAGATGACGGTAAGCGCTAACGGTGTCGTTAAGTGACTTAGCGATGTTGTTAAGGTATCTCTTAGCTTTTTACAGAACTCTCTTTTGACAACCAATTCTTTTTCCAGCACCCGCCGAAGGATCCAATGGCGTTGGCCGGTGCGAGGATGAGGGAAGACCGCGGGGAGGGCTCGAGTCGGCAGGGCGGAGCTGCCGGTAGCGCTGGAGCGGACTTGCCAGCGTTGCCGCAGACTCCCAAGACTCCCAGGCCGGCAGCAGAGGCGAGAATGAGGATGAGGATGATGACAGTGCCAAAGGTAAGTTCTCCGCTTTCCTCACCACGGCCGTTACGATTTTAACGGTGACCGTTAGCAGGGGACGCTGAAGGGCAAAGAGCAGGCCGCCAAGGACAAGGAGGACAAAGGAAGCGATGAGGAGATAGCGGTTCCCGAGTCGTTTGACGACCGGGAGCTGAAGCGATTGCTGCATGGGTGCTTGCCCTTGTCAGTTCTTGATATGGGAGTGGGCACGGGGGAACTTGTTGGTCGAAGAAAGGAGAGGAAGCTGGTGGCGCCAACCGCAAGGGCGGCCTTCCACGAGAGGGTGGGGGCGGTAAGTCTTTTGCTGATTGGTTTGGATACCGTCTTGGCTTAACATTTCTGTCGGTAGTGCGATGGTTGCTGGGCCCTTAACAACTCAGAAGGCTGCTGGTACCTGACTGGCAACCTGCCTTGCTACCGGTGTAACGAGGTGAGCAAGGGTTGTTTGGTACAGGGGAGGTCGTTAAGGGGTCGCCGCGGGGGTCACAAGGGGAAGAAGGCAGAGGCGGCCGCTTTGGTATGGGTGGCAAGGCGATACTTGGAGGGGCAGCGAGAGATAGCGGCGGCTGGCGGGGAGCCCGCCATTAAGAAGGCAACGCTCCTCTTGCCGACAAGACAAGAGGGGACGGTAGCAGAGGGAACCAGCAAGACGCCAGGCCCAGTAAGGACTATTGGTGTCAGAAGCCGGTCCATAGTGGAATCGAGTGACGACGAGGTCCCGACGCCGGCGAGAAGCTCTAAACGGCGCCGTTTGGAGTCTGATGAAGAGGGATCGGTTGAAGGCGTGCGTGAGGTGACTCCTACCAGGGAGAGGGCGACGGTAACGGAGGAGGCGGAGCCGGAAGCCAAGCCGGTAGAGTTAGCGGCAGAAGTGGAGGTGGAGGACAAGACAGGTGAAGCGGAGGCAAAGGACTTGGTAAGTTCGTTGTTCCTTAACAGCTTTCCGGTAACACTAACAAAGTTCGCTTAGGTGGAGAGGTTCGGGGCCCCTCCTCGACCAACTATTGAGGAGGAGGAGATCGAGTGGTTGGGGGAGGACCTACCGGTCCCATTCCCATTTGACCCTAGAGGGAGCTTGGAGCAGTATTGGGCGAGAGCGGCAGAGGTCGGGCAGCTGATGGGGAGAGAGATGCAGGTGGCAGAGGATGACTTGCAAGCAGCGAGAGCTCACTACCGGTTGCTGGTGAGGGCGCGGAGCGCGCTGGCGCGCTATCAAGACGATTGCGACGCCTTTATTGCGTGGCAGGCAGAGGCGGGGGTGACAGAGGAGTACTGGGGGAAGTTGGGGGATGGAGAGCTGCCGTCAGATGACGATCTCCCCTCTGCCTCGCCCTAAAACAAAGTTTTTTATTTAGTTTTTTGTCTTGTTACTGTCGCAGACTGACCCCCTTAAGGGGTCTTGTAAATAAACGAAATTTCTTGAAGATGCGATTGACCAGTAAGAAAATAGCGGTCGGAGGAAACGGAAGTGACAAAAAAAGAAGACAAGTCAAACGGATAGCGAAAGGTCAAAGCGGAAGGGGAATAAACGGTTTGAAAAATAAAGATAAACGCTCAGTAAATCATCATGGCGCTTGCGCAAGGTCGCTTAACGACTGCGTCTTAACGAAAGGCAGAGTGACAAATCAAAGTGAAGTGAAAGAAACAAAAGAACAATAAACTGTGGAAAAAGATAAACGCTCAGTAGATCATCATGGCGCTTTGCACAAGGCCGCTTGACAGCTGCGTCTTAACGAAAGGCGAAGGGGGAGCAGCGGTGACAAGATGAAGAGAGTAAATAGAGGGCTTAACGGTTGGCGTGTATGTCGGCAAGCGTAGGTAGAAAGAGTCTATGATGAATTGAAGCGGAGTAAGTAAAGATGAAAAACGGAAACGAAACGATAGAAATAAAGGCTTATCGAGAGCTAGTAAGGTTTTTTGGGATTTTAACGATGAGTGGGGTATAGTGGAAAATGATGTTTTCTAGTCTTCTTCGGCGGTATTGTCTAATGATTTGTCAGGATTAATGGAGTCTTCATCATCGAGTAAGTCGGTTTCTTCTAGTATTCTTAAATGGTCGGTATCGATGTCGAAGGCGTCAGTAGGGAGAGGGATGTGTTCGCGGGCAAAATAAGGGACTAAGCGAAAGGCGGCTACTGGTCGGTGGAGTACGGATCCATCTAATTCACAAAGAATGTAAGCGCCTCCATGGTTATGTGAGATTACCACTAGCGGTCCTAAGTAACGAGGTTGCATCTTCTTGTTATGGGTGACTTCAATGCGTGTATTCCTCATCAATACTAGGTCTCCTTGCTTGAAGTCGTAGTCTCAAATGGTAGTGGCGTGTTCTTGTTTGAAACGGAGAGCCGCTAACCGGCGGGCAGTAAGGACAGTATCGTGTAAGCAGTCGAGATCGGCTTGTCTGCATTGGAGGTCGATAGCGCATTGGACAATGAGGTCGGTAGTCGTTAGCAGGGAATTGGGAGGTGGCTGGAGGTAGGTCGCTTCTATGATGTTGGTGGGGAATAGGGGATGAGTACCGGTAGCGGCGTAGTAAGGGGAGCAACCCATTCAGCGGCGGACGGTAACGCACTCTGACCAGAAGACAGAGTAAGCGGCTGAGCTCCACTTGGACTGGTCTCCGTTAACGGCTTTGAAGAGGGCTTGTCGGACATCAAAGTGAGGTTGTTTGGCGATACCGTTAGTGCGTTTGTTGTAACCGGATATGCAAATGTGGTTGAGGTGGTACTTTTTGGTGAGGTAAGCGATGGCTTTTATGATGGGGGGACCGTTATCGGTAACGATTTTGTTAAGGGCACCCCAGCGGCAGATGATGTCTTCAAAGAGTCACTTAGCAATAGCGTTGGTATTTTTGCGAGCGAGCATGCGGAATTCGGGATAGTGGATTAGCAAACAATGGCCTTGGATGATATACTTGAACTTGTTCGAAGGCGGCATAAACATGGTGTTGATGTAGATTTTGCTGAATAGGGCGGCGGGAATAGCGACGGTAGGCGGTATGAGGACTTTGGTCGTCTGGTGGACTTGGCAAATGTGGCACGAGCGAATGTACCAAACGATATTGGCCGCTACCTGTGGCCACCAAAAGCACTCTAGCAGGGTGGCTCTTGTAGCGAACAGACCGCGATGTCCAAGGTCGTCATGCATAGCGTGCAGAATGCGAAGTCGTGAGTCAGCCGCTATGAAGAGCTTGTGCTCACCGTTACAATTGCAGCGCCAAAGCTTGCCGTTAGCGAGGAAGAAGCCGCTAGCGTAGCAAAGGAAAGTAGCGAGGGCTTTGTTGTCAAGGTCTGGCGGTCGCTTGAAGTTGGTAAGCCACTGCCGGACGAGTTGAACTCTTTCATCGCCAGCCAGGGCCTTGGGTGAGCGGGGGACGTTGCCGTAGGAAAGGGGGTCAGTAACGGGCGGAGTTGAGACTTCAGTAAGGGGAATGGTATCGTTAACGAATGTCGTTAGAGTCGGACGGTAGTGGGTGAGTGGGGGTAAACGGGGGACGGTAGAGGCGGAACGGGTGAGGGCAGTCAGTAACTGAACATGGTGCATGAATCCGTGCATACGATCGATCCAATCTTTGAAGATGTCGTTGTCGGTATCGTCTGGGGGAGGGTTGGTAGGCTGTAACAGTCGTCGCAAAAGTCCGTCGGGTCCATGGAAGGTTCCTTTAACGTGTACGAGCTCGAAGTGGAACATAAGGATGGCCATGATCCAGCAGTTCATACTAGCTGAAGGCTGAATGTCAGGGTTCTGCAGCATACCTTTAATGTAACGGGCGTCGACTTCGATGATAAGGTTCCTAACACCTAGGAGGTACATGCGTAGCGCCTGCAAGGCTCTATACAAACCGTAAAGCTCGAGCTTGGGCTGACTGAAGCGGGCTTTGCGTTCGTTAAGGGTGATGGAGCTGAAACGGTTATAGTGACGTTGCTTGCAATTATCAGTAGTGCACTGGCAAAGATAGAAACCGACTGCTATATAGGAAGTGTCGACCGCTAAGATCACAGGATTGTCGGACTCGTAGTCGATGGGAACGAGGGGTTTAGCGTCGTGTAAGGCTTTGACAAGGTCTTTCTGGGTGTTAAGCTGGTCGGGTCCAAACTTGAAGGGAACTTGGACATAGTTGTCCATGTCGACACCTCAACATCCTGGGGCATTGGATTAGTTCTGAATGGGAAATAGCTAGCCTGGAAGCTATTACCAGGATGGAACTCAATTGAATTGACATATCGGGTGGGCCAAAATGGTGGCTCTTGATCTTGCAGTATGCACCCTGATATCAGCAAAATATTGCAATTGTCACATAGTCATCTGCTCAAATAATGCTAGATGTGTAGATGCTCTTTCCACAGGGAGGTCTCAAAATTCTGCATCCAACTTCATTCTTTGGAACATTGTCTCAAATTTTCATCAGTATTCCTTATGGATCACAGTCTCTTGGATACCAACTGCAGAGAATTTAGCCAACAATCCCTCTCAGGGACACTTCCTCCAAGAAAACATTTATGTCCTTTTCTGCCAGCATTACCTCACTATCTGAAGAATCTGGTCTAGTATAAAGTACAGTGACCTTCCTCCTGATAAATAGATTGTCAGTACAGTGACCTTCCTCCTGATAAATAGATTGTCCTATCCCATATATTTACATTACAATGAGAATCCTATCCCATATATTTACATCACAATGAGAATCAGTTGCAATGAGCCTTTCCACCAGATTTCATGACTATGGAAATAGAATGATATACTATCTGAGCATGCAAATAAAATGATATACTATCCTTGCTTATTCAATGCAGACCACAATTGTGTTACAATCAAATAAAGGCACAATAAACAAGCAAATAAAGGCACAATAAACACTCTAATGAACAACAGATCTTACTTCAATGACATGCAGACCTTACTGGATAGCTTAGTACAAAGATACATATCTCAGTTCCTACAACTCTCTCAGCAGCCTCCACTTACCATATCAACTTCTCTCCAAGCCCAGACAAACACTCAAAACATCATTTTTTACCCCAGAACCTTGGTTCAAGCAACAGACAAACACTATATACCACTTTGGCCTTCACTTGTGCACAACAAGAAGATAAATGACACAATTTGCAATGCATGGAAGAAGTCTACAAGAGGGAAATATGAGTCATCTGTAATACAGTTTTGGTCTTTCTGCTCCAACTCAGACATACCAATTGCTGCAATGCTACCTGCCTCTGAGAGCCTCCTCTGTGACTTTGCTGCCTCCTTTGCAGGAAAATTGGCAGGGAAGACAGTGCAAGCAAAATGTGATGGAATACAGGCATGGCACATACAGAACAGTTTTGCCTTCAACAGAGGACTACAGCTTGAATACATTCTACAAGGCATTGAGAATCTGAGGCCACCTTCATCCAAATGCACACCCCAACCTCCTGTGACCACAAAGATGTTACACTGTCTTGAATCATCACTAGACTTCACCTCATCCTTCGACATCTGTGTATACTTTACAGCTATAATCTGTTTCTGGGCACAAATCTGTCTCAGTGAAATTTTACTGTCGAAAGAAGGGGAGTTTAACTGGAAATTGTATCCTACATGGGAAGATGTGGGGACTGCATCTTCCACTCTAGGCTCACAGAAGCTACATCTTCCAAACACCAAACATGGTGGTACATTAGGCGAAGATGTCATACTAGCTTGACAACACCATTTGGATCCAATTGCGACCACACTGATGCATGCCAAAAGGAACTTTCAGCATTCAACAGATCTCCTTGCAACATATACTAATGCAAAAGGAGAACGTGTTGCCTTGACTAGACAAAAATTTCTTGTGCATGTAAATGTAATTCTGCAACACCACAGTTTATCCTCAGTGACCAGTCATTGTTTCCGGATAGGTGGTACAACACATCTTCTCCTGATGAAAGTACCTCCCGACATCGTTAAAACACTGGGAAGGTGGACATCTGACGCCTTCCTCAGATACTGGAGGTCCCTAGAAATTTTGGCACCCCTTTATGTTGAACTCCTGGCCAATTCAACAGCAATCTCTCAAAATTCTATATGTCTCATTCAGTTCTCCTCTCAGGATGATATTAACAGCTGCGATTTCGTCGGGTTATCTTATCCGTCGATATCACACCCCCAAGTTCGCTCAAGCCCCTCATCAGTTGTTCGTATCATTCTGAAGGATCAATCATTCTATAGAATTAACAAGTACACCTCACTCCCTCTCTATCTCAAGCGGTTACGAAGCACGAAACCAGGCACCAGATTACTATGAGTGACTTCTGTACTCGTTGGCTAATAGAATGAAAGTCTCTCAGACTTTACAGCCAGCTTTGATCTCAGCGCAACTATCGGGCTTATTTAAGCTTCAGGCACAGCAGTCACAGGTGTCACCCTGGCTTAATAACGTTTTGAATGGGGCTGTCGAACCCGGCCCGTCCGGCACGGTCCGCCCCTTGCTTTCCCTCGGCATGCTTCGGGCGAGTCTCGTCTTTAACCGACTTAAAGGTCCAGTCTCTCCGACTTCCGTCTTCACTGCAGCACATTCGCTGCCACTTCGCGCCTTGTCCACCAAGGTGGAGACTCAGGACAATCTCTTTGACTACACTTCAGGGCGTTGGGTGTATGTTTCATACGCGTTCTTCTAGCACATACGTCTCTGACCGTCATCTGGATTGTTCAGCTACAACGACGCTCTTCGCCATAAGGAACGGAAACTCGCTTTCGATGTTAATGGGCTGCGTAGACTTGCAGCCGAGTCTGTGAATCAAAATCTTACGGATGTCGTCAGCTTTTCAAAGCTTGCTGAGGGCGGTTTCAACCGGACCTTTGCCATCGTTCTACGTGGCGGTCGGCAGATGGTCGCTCGCGTTCCGTACCCCGTCACGGCCCCCAAATACTATGCGCTCGCTAGCGAGGTGGCTACGATCGAGTACCTGCGGTCCTGCGGAATCCCTGCTCCCGAGATTTACGGTTATTCAGCCGACTCGGACAACGCCGCTGGAACCCCGTATATTCTCATGGAGTTCCTTCAAGGCCCCAAGCTCATCGAAGTCTGGCGCAGTCTCGGGGACGAGGAAGTCATCTCCGTCGTCCGCCAGCTCACTCAGCTCGAATCACGCATGATGTCGCTGCGATTTCCTGCCGGCGGAAGCCTTTACTTTACAAAAGACCTTGAGAAGGTCGCCACGGGGCTGGGTGTACCGCTGGAGGACAAGCGTTTCTGCGTCGGTCCGGACACGAAGTTAGCGCTATGGTATGGGAGAAGGGCAGAGCTCGACATAAATCGAGGACCGTGTACGCCGTTTTCCACCTCTTCATTATTACGCCCTCGAACTAACTGACAACTCTAGATCGAAGCGCCGAAGCAGCTCTCGCAGCAGCAGCGCACAAGGAGATCGCGTACCTGAAGCAGTTCGGACAACCGCTTCTGCCATTGCGGCGTGAAAGGAGGCCCGCTTACGATTACCAGCCACAATCGCCGTCATACCACGTCGAGACCTTGAAGCGGTACCTCGGCATCACCTCGTCACTCATCCCCAGGGACCCCGCTTTAAGCCGTTTCTGCATTCGCCATCCAGACCTCCATCCGAACAATATCGTCGTGACCAGGTCACCCGACTCCGGCTGCAAAGTTGTCAGCCTGTTTGACTGGCAACACACGTCTATCCTGCCCATGTTTCTCCTCGCCGGCATTCCCCAACGCCTCCAGAACCACGGAGATGACCTCTCGCAGTCTATGACGCCGCCCTCTCTGCCGGAGAACTTTGACAAGTTGAATGGAGCGAAGCGAGACAGTGAGGAATACCTCTACCGTTGTCGCCTCGTTCACTATCACTACGTTATCAGCTCGAAGGAGTGCAATAAGCTCCACTACGCCGCCTTCATGGACCACTTGTACGCGCTCCGTGGCCGTCTCTTCCTACACGCTGGGACCCCGTGGGAGGGCGAGACCTCCGAGCTGAAGACCGCGCTCATTGAAGCTTCGAAGAAGTGGGAGAAACTCACGGGCGGAGGCGTGCCATGTCCCCTCGAGTTCGATGCCAAGGACCTGCGCGAGATGATGGCGCTGAATGAAAGACTGAGTCGATTGAGCAGGAACTCCGAGATCTTACAGTCCATGTGCGGCGTTGCGGAAGAGGGTTGGGTACCGACTGAGGACTACGAATCTGCCGTGGCTTTCTTGAAGGAGTGCAAGGAGGAGGGGTTGGCGGGGACCGAGTCGGCGAAGGAAGTGGAGGAAATCATGACTCACTGGCCATGGGATGACATGGACGAAGAGATGTACATGTAACAAACCGTGCTAATCCCAACTGTGTTTCTGTCATTATGTCATGCACTTCCCAGAGTCCACACTTCATTTTGAAGATTTTTATTCTTTCATATCTTCAATAGCATGTCTGTCCTCTCACAATGACTTGAGCCGAGTCTGGTTATCATCTGTCTGAGACATAGGCACAGTTTTTGCATTCTGGATGGCATCCTGTATGAAGGCATACATATGGATGGACTGTAAAAGAATAGAGGAGCATTGTCAACTCAGTCAAAGCATTACTGGAAAACCCAAACAGTCTCCTTTTGTTTCACTTATTGCCAGTGATCCAAATTCTGGTGTTTTTTATTTGTATTGGTTTACAAACACAAAAACACCGATTTGCTCAAGTTGCGCAGGCCTATCCTGACGTGTAAAAACACACTTAATAGCAATCAAAATGTTAATTGCTTTTTTCTTTGAATCTTACTTGAGCTTCCTGTTCTGTTTGAAGGGTCCGATATCAAAAGAAATATTAAACTCAAAGTAACTGAGTACCTATGGCCTGAATAGTCTGATCCCTGGGGACACCCATGTGTCAGAAGGCAGTTGCCACTTGGTGGAGGCCATCATTTAGGAGCAGTACTTCCAGCAACATCTACAGTTGATGCTCCAACTAATGCTGGAGGAGTAAGCTCTACCTCTCGGAAGACAAGAAGCCTCAAGAAATTGCTGTCCACAATGTGTGCCAATGACAGAGTCCATAACAGACCAAGTAAACTACCAGCAGATCCAAAATCAAGATCTCAGAGATAAGGTAGGTCCAAGATTGAGAACCAAGGTATAGTGTTCAAGAGACTGAATGGCATTATGCCTGTTGACAATATGCAATGGCAGTATGTCCAAAAGCAGTTCAGGTCAGAACAACTGCATGAAGGCAGTAGTGGAGGAGGTAATGATGAGAATGAGTGTCCAGGAGATTGTGGTCATGATTGTGAATGAAGTAGAAGAGATCCACCAAGAAAGCAGTCAGACAATGCAGATGATGAGTCATTGGGTAAAGATGACAAAAATCCACAACAAAGGTTGAACAGAGATTGGTCACAGCTTGTACAATGCAAAGTGCATCTGTTTTCAACCTATACAGTGGAGGCCACAAATTCTCCCAGCTGGAGAATTGGGTCATAAATTTGTGTTATCACCTTGCAGCCTGCCATCATTGAGTGAATATCAGCACTTAGTAGAAAGTTCCACACAGATAACACAGCTTCCACTGTGTGTGCTCCCAGTGCCCAAATGTAACGGAAAGAAGGCTAGTGGCCTCTATGCATGCAGTGGGAGGAGAACATAACAAACCAACAATGGCGTTGTGGAAAACAATGCCCTGTTAATGCAAAATTAATTTCCCTCGTAATATTCTGTATGAAGCAGCCATAGGGGCACTATAGTTTATGATGCCAATGACATTGCCAGCTCCCCCTGAGGAATTTGAGATGGCAATCTTATAATGAGATCCAAGAATTGATAACCACTGGATGATTCTCTCAGTACCTAGGGTTTAGACCTGGATGAGAGTGACTATGGGCAGAATTCATTGTCAAGTTCTGATGAAGAAGAAACCAAGCCTGGAGAGTTGTCAATGGATTAACTTGGTAAGCAGCTGTTTTTGACCCAGAAGAAGAAAAAAGAGAACCAGCAGCAAGAAGCTGAGCACCTCCATGAGAGGCAAGATTGCTAGAGAAATACCTGGGTTCCAGCAATCCTTGGGGCATAGATAGCAATGGTGGAGCATTGAAATTCCTTCTTTACAGGAGCAATTGGGGAGTACCTGTATTGGTATCCCTCTTCAAATGTTGTGATTTTTGGGAAAGGATACAAATTCAGCATCAGTGCACAAATATCAAGATTGCAAGGAGGCTAGCATACCCAGTCCAATTATTTAATTTACAAGCATTGCCCTCTCAGATTTCCCATGAGTACATCACCAATGAATATGTCATTTAGCAAGACCAAATAGTTGGATATGTGTTGTTTAGTGAATGCTGGAGACTTGCTAGCATCATGAAAATGTCTGCACAAGATAAGACAATGCAGTATTTACTTGGACATGCCAAATTTGAGGGACATTTTTCTCCACAAAGGGAGGGAGTGATAGAAGATGAGACCCTTTTTGAGCCTGATAATGTTTCCAGTCAACTTATGGTAAGGAAGGATGGACAGTATCAGGCAAAGCCTATTTGGAGTCCACTGCTATCTTATCCCTTTGATCTCAGCTTGTTAGCATGGTATGTGCTTATATCTAGTTGCCTAGAATTGGACAATGTTTTTGTAGGACTGGTATTTGATTATGCATATCAGATTCATTACTGAGCACCCTTTGGGTACCTTATAAGTTTTCTTGCAGAACCATACTGAATAGATTAAGTATATACTTACAGTGTAGCCTACTTGGAACATTAGTTTTTCTGTCTCACTCTGTCTCTTGACTGGGTCCAAAATGTGGACAATGATTGGCAAGTGCAAGTTTCTCAGTTTGGGAAGCCACCTGCGATTGCAGCATAGGATTGTTGGAGGAAAATCTTGGTTCCATTCCTGAGGCATTCTGGATCATATGCCTAGTCCATCCTCAGTTTGGGGATAGGTCTGTCTTGAACTTCACATTTCAATCCTTCTGTACTGATCCTTTCTTAATCTATCAAGTCAGCTATGACTTGGTTCCATTCCTGAGGCATTCTGGGATCATTTGTCTCCATCCTTATTTAGAGATAGATCCATCCTTAAGTTGACATTTTTTGCTAGTGGTAGCCATTTTTGTGACTACCTTAGGCCAATACTTGCTTTTGACTGCCTATTGATGTCAATTCTGCTGAAAACACATGATTTTTCAAGGGATTTTTGAGATGCTCCTAGCATTTCCCCTCTTTTAGAAGTATCTTTTTACTCTTCTATCATCAGCAGAGACAGACAAGGGAAGGATAGATACAGAGCAATAGATCATATTCAAGGATGTGGCACAAATTTTTTAAGATGAGATTGTCCAAGTTTTTTTAATCCAGTCCAACCAACATCTGAGCCAGGCTGAATCACCTTCGAGGAGAGGTGGGTCCACTCTGTTAGCTCTGTTCAGTACTCCTCATCAGCACAGATAATCCCTCCGCAGTTCCATTAAGAACTTGCCATCCTGCCTGGGGTGAGTTCAGACTGCTGACAAGTCAGATCTCAACGAGATTGGCCAGTGGATGTTCAAATTCTGAGCTGCAATATGCTCAAATGTTCTTGTTCCCCATATTATAATCCTTCATTTGGCACTTTCCTTCTTCAAGGTTCAACGTTATCCTTGTGATCATGATGGATGAAATGCTGGGAGACAATTAGCCTCAGGATGCCACATTCAATGAATTGCATACACCATTGCTGGTCTACAATCAAATCAGATCATGGGGCATACTCTGAGGTTTCATGGTACTTGCTGATTATGAATAAACTTCAAACCCAGCTGACCACATAGGTATATATTAGTCTTAACAAGTCAGGAAAGAATGTTGCAATCCTTATGGGAGCATGTAGAAGAAGAAGCCATGCAAGGTTTGATGAAAATATAACGAAGAAATACATGATACCATCACGCGTAATGACCTCAATTAGTGGTATCGCCTTGAAAGACTGGGGGCGGGCTCATTCAAAAACACCATATACGATCTCGATGAAGGTGAGACTGTCAAAGGCAAGGCACAGGCATAGGTATGCTTCAACCCATGGTGTTCTGCGGGTCTTGGAAATTGGGATCAATCGCAAAAATGGAATCCACATACACAGTTAGAGTCGAGATTAAGATACAAACTAGACCGCTCTTTCCATCACCATTCTTGAAAAATGTCATGTTGATAGTGACTCACTGTGATACGGATCAATATTCAGAAGCATTGGTAAATCTGGTAGAACTGCACTGGACAAGAGGAGAGCAGGTTGGTCCGTTCCTTTTGAAGATTGCGACATGGCGTAAAACGCAATGGCCCATTGCCACACGATGATAAGTGTAGGCACAACAAGAACAAGTTTATTCTTGCCAAGCAGTGCATAGATTCTGTTGTTTGAGAAATTGGCAAAGGATCAAGACGATTCATTTGGCTATACCTACCATAATGCCAGGAACACCTCCGCGATGCATGTCAGAACAGCTGTTTCCAAGGTCTCCATAAATCCGTAGCATGCACAACTGGTGATCATGCTATCAAACAAGGGTTTTTCATGCGAAATCATACATTACGGACACCTGAACTCAGTAGTCAGTTGCAAGCTTCCTCCTTGGAGGATGAAAAACGACAAACATCAAGGGTCCAGGAATCAAGGAAATATGCTGATACAATGATTAACAACACCTTTCCAACTGAAAATGACCAAATTTTACCAAACAGTGTGATAATGATGAAAATAGGACAAAGATAGCGGTTTTACATCCTTCAAGTTCAAATGGTATTAGTCCACATATACATGTCCTTACCAGGATGAATAACCAGAAAACCTGCAAATAGGATTATTCATACTTTTTGAACTAGTATGCAGAAAGAAACTCGCTGACCTGACGACTTCTGACCTGTCCAAGCATATTCAATCTGCAACAAATATGGTGGGAAGATTACAAGTGGCACTACAAAGAAATACCTCGTCCGGAAGCGTCAGAAAATATTCATAAAGCCACAACGCCGATATTGCGACCCAATACATCTGCAGGACGGTAAGTCACCAGTATATACCTCTTCTAAATGTGTTGGACCTTCATAGCAAATCTGATTTAGGGCATAAGTTGTCAGTCAGCATGGCTTGTCTGTAAGTGTCTGGGCATACAAATCATATCCTAAGGAGATAATGGAGCCAACAAGGGGCTCAGGAAGAAGTAAAGACATCGTAAAGAGGACAGCTAGTTAGTAGATGGTCTGTCTGTGAGGAGTCCATTATATAGACATTTTGTGATCATATAAGGGCTGATTTGAAACGGTGAAGCAAGGAAAAATCCTGTTGTTCCATCAATTGTGTTTGATGTAGTGAGTTGTTATCGCTGCCACAATATAACAACATGTCAAGGATATTGGAACTCGAGTCGGTACTGGTAATCAAACCACAAGAAGAATCAGGGGAAATTCTCCTTGTTTCATTGATTGTCTTTGATGTAGTGAGTGGTTATCCCTGCCACGATATGAAGACATATGAAGGATGCTCTATTCCTGTCAAAGTGAGAAAATCCAGACAAGCGTGGGATAAATTGACTCAGCCAAAAGGACCTATTGATATGAGAGGGGCAATAAATGTTCTTTGGAAGTCTGGGTTGTCCATGTTTGGTTTGCAAGCATGCAACTTGGATCAACTTAATATGGACAGCATTTGTCATATCAATTTGATGGACTTCGAGATTGAAGATAGCAGCAACTGAGAGGAAGTTACGTAGTGTGGTAAACTTTGCTACCTGAAGAAAAGGTTTTGTTGAAATACACACCTGGAACTTGCGAGAAGCCTTGAGCTATGATGCAAGCTTTGAATTTTTGATGCTTTCCTTGTTTGTCAAGCTTTTCTTTGAGGACAACCTTTACTTCCTATGGCCTTTTTTCCATGAGGGTGATTCGTCAACTTCTTTGAATACTCCTTTATCGACCAGTTGATTGTATTCAGATTTGACCACTTTTTGCCAATCATTGGCTGAGGAAGATTTCATAGCATCATGCATTGATGGGCAAGATATGGCTACAAAAGCAACATGTTTTCTGTTACTTGTGTTGGAAAGCACTCCACTCAGCCATGGCTTAGTGGAATGTTTTCCAACATTAGAGTAAACTGACCGACCCAGAAAGATTGACCCCCATCAGTGGCAATATCCTGGCATGATGCCTTTGAGCCCCTATTTGATGTGGGTTGGGAAAAACATCATGAGTGCGCAGTTACCAACCATGAAGTATCCAGGACAGAGGGGGATGGAATATTCACCAACTGGATGGGTCAGGCTTACTTTATATTGAGAAAATTTCCACCAGGCTGTGTGTTGAGCCCAAATTTGACATGGGTTGGGAAAAACATCACAAGCACATGGTTACCAACCCTGAAGTGTCCAGGACAGAGGGGATATTCACTGACCAGATGTGCTGGGTACATGGGCTCAGCCTTCTAAGTGCAACATGGTAGGTTTACATCCGGATTCATCCCATTTTGTATATGGGATTCTCCCATTGAGGTAGGAGTAATAGAACAGACGTAAATGGTGTACATAAATACTTTTTCCCAACATTATAAGTCATTTTGTCTCTGTGCAACATGCATCAAGTCATTTCTATAAAAATAGCAATGCCATTCTATAGCAGTACAAGCTTTGGCCACACCAGCTTTGCCAGAGAAGAAGAAAGCACCAGACAAGGAAAAGGAGTATGTGAAGGGAGCACAGGAGCACATGAGCACCAAGGCAAAGAGTATGGATGCTATATTGAAAGTAGTCAGGTAATGGTCAAGGAATCCAGGAGAACAACCAAAAGACCTATTAGGGTGGAGGTGGGAGGTTTTCTTGAAGTTTGCATGGCAGATCTTCTTTGATCTCAAAGGTTGACAACATTGCTAGGGTGAACAAGGGAAGCATACTTTGATAGTGGACAAGGATAGAAGGATGTTCATGCTAAGGGCATTGTGAGGCATTCACTACTAAGGCATTGTTGGAGGATAGGTTTTAGTGGCCAGAGATGGAAGCAGATGCTAAGTGGTATGTTGATACTTGCCACCCTATGGCAAGTCTCACAAGTAGACAGTGCTGATAAGAGAGCTCACTGTGAGTTCCACTCTGTCCATCTTTGAGATCATCCATCTCAATACTATGCACATGACTCCTGCATCAAACAGTTGTAACATGGATGATGTGCTTGACATCTTAGATGGAAGGGCAGCATTTGAGACAGGACTGTCATAAGTTGATTGGGCAATAACTATTTGATGAGGTTATATTGTCATTGGGGCTGTATACACAATATCATCACAGATAATGCAGGACAGTTAAATAAGGTGATAGAGTGGTTGGAAAAGAAGTATGGCATTAAGGGGATCACCATTGCCTTGTACAACTCACATGCTAATGGTCAGATAGAGTGACTGCATTGGGATGTGCAACAGAAATCATACAAGGCATGTGGCAAAGATCAGTTCAAATGGTACTGGTTTTTCTACTATGTTATGTGGTCTGACAGGATTATTGTGAGGAAGAAGTTTGGGTGCTCACTATTCTTCATGGTAACAGGAGCACACCCTATATTACCTTTGAACTGGGTGGAAGCAATGATAAGACCCATTGGCTGCTGAATACAGATCACTGATAGATCTAACATTGTATCTAATCTACAAGAATAGCCACCATATTAGATATACCAACTTACCAACTTACTGACACCATCCTACTGGCTAACTGCTTACCAACTACCAACTCATCAATACACTGGCTACAGCCTCAGCCTCCTTGGACTCATAGGCCATCATATGGGCTCCCACTGTCCCCCATTTCTTGCACAGCATTCTCCCAATGATCTGATCACTTGCTTATATTCCCATCATTGTTTATGCTTTTGTCCTTTGCTAACAGTTTTTCTATTTAACAGCTGCCTAACAGACAGCTGCTCAACAGCCCTATTACAGCCTGCCATACTTTTGTATTGTCAACTATTACAATCTTACAAGTGTCTCCTTTCAGATACAATAATATATATAGTATACATACCATCCCAGTAGATAGCCAAAGAACTAGTTTTTTGCCTAACATCTGCTGTAAACCTCACTTCAAGACTCTCTCAGAGTCAAGAGCTCTTCCTGTCATTAGGAAAGAAGCTGTAAAATCCTCTGTTGCTATAGCTGAAGAAGCCTTAGTTGTTAGCCCACCCCCATTTCCCCTTAAAAGGGGAAAGTTTGCTAAGCCTTGCTGCTGCAAGCACCTTTGGCTAGCTACCAGTCTGTTACATTTCTCCTCAGAACCATGCCAAAAACTTTAGTCATTACCCCCAATTAACAACTTTGTTGATCAGTTTTTAACAAATACTGTCTTTAACACCCACTATTTGTACCAACTTTGTTATCCTGATGAGTTTCTGGGACATTTTCCTCTCAAGACCTCGCTCACTATTGAGTCTTCAACTTGCTAACTCACTAGCTGATCTTGTTGGTTGTTTTCTGCATGATGGCTAGGCACCAGAGTGAAGCACTAGTAACCATCCTAACTTCTGACCCTGAGCCCATGCACTAATGTCAACCTGACCCTTGCCAATCAGCGAAACCAATGGCAAAAGCAATGCTGACCTCACACAAAGTCTCTGACCCTAGACTTAATGAATCTGGCAGCAGCATTGAGCCCAAGAGCAAGGAGGAAACTCATGTCAGCATGCACAGGGCCCTTGCAACCCACACAACAGACCCAGATGAAATGTGGATTCCTAGAGACAATAAGCTACCCAGACTTTTGGAAGGGCCTAATGGACAAGGAACTTCAGAGAATGCATGGGAAGAAGGTCTGGAGGCTGGTAAAGCAACCAGAAGACACCAAAACCATAAAAATCTGACAGACATACACCCTAAAGTATAATGCCAATGGACAAGTGGTCAGCCACAAAGCAAGACTCATTGGAAAGGGGCTTCCTGTAGATCCCAGGGGTGAGTTACTTTGTCACTTATGCATCAGTTGTGAGATACAAGTTGTTGAGGATCAACCTGGCAGCTGGCACTATTCTTGACTATGAGATATAGCAAGTTGATTACACAAGTGCTTTACCTGAATGTGCTGACACAAGTCCCAATTTTGATGGAGCAACTGGGAGGATAGAACCAAGCAAGTATACTGTGCCAATGTCAATGAGGGCAACTACATTCAAAAGAGCAGCAACTGAACAGGTAGCAGTGGTGGAGGGGACATGGACAGCAAGATATTGTTATTGTCACTCCTGGATAAAGCACTATCTGGCACCATGGATGGTACAACAAACTAGTGGCAAATACTTAACAATGACATGAAGCAATTAGGATACCAGAGGTTAGAAGCCAACCAGTCTGTAAGGTCTCAAGACATGGAAGGCAAGAAGACAGTAACAAGCACTTGCACCAATGATACATCTGGCATGTTGTTGTTGAAAGAAGAGGCAGAACAAACACAGAAAGAACTTGGTGAAAAGTATGAGATCAAAGACCTCAGAGACATCAATTTGTCCTAGGAATCTGCATCATATGCAACCAAAGCCAATGATTAATTGTACCTTGACTAGAAAGAATACATTATACTAACCCTTGAGAAATTTGGCATGTCAGAGTGCACACCAAAATATACACCACTGCCACCAGGCATTATTTTAAGCAGATTGCAGTCACCAACCACCAACAAGAAGATGAAATATATGCTGACAAACTATATCAGGGAATCCTTGAGTCACTAATGTATGCCCAAATTGGAATGCAGCTGGACATAGTCTTTACAATGATGTCACTCAGCTGCTTTATGTCAAATCTGGGGTAGGCACACTAGCTTGCATTGCAAGACATCATGCATTATGTCAAGGTGACAATGAGCTACAAATTAAGGAATGGCAGAGACAAATACACCGACTACATACTATGTGGGTATTATGACTCTGATTTTGCAACCAGTGTCAATATCCAAAAATCAGTCTTTGGAGGCATTTACCATATAGGCAGGCCAGCCAATGAGTTGGACCTCAAAGTTCCAAGACACAGTGTCTACCTCCACCACAGAAGCAGAGTACATAGCATTGAGAAAGGCTGACAAACAAGTCCAATGGATGTTTGTGGCTTTAGCTGAAGTGGGACTTGACATACCATACCTGGTGGAGTTAAAAGGCAATAACAACAGCCCCATATCCATTGTCAAAAATAAAAGGAAACATAACCACATGAAGCACATCAATGTGTGGCATCACTTCATTAAACAAGCAGTAAGCAGTTGAGAATGGGAAGATAGCAATCATGTATGTGCTAAGCAATGAGAACCTTGTCAACCTTTTCACCAAAGCCCTACTGCAACCCCAACACCAAAAACTCTGTGCAGCTGTACAACTATTTAAGGATAACATGCATAGCAAGTCTGGAGGAGTGTCAGGAACAAGGGATCACCAAACACACTGAGTACACATGACTGACACCATCACCACAGAGGAAAAAGAACTGTACAGTTGGAATACATAGATCAGAAATGAGATTTGGGATATCCTTAGTTGTTGTGATACAAATACTGAGGTTTGTCCTTGGGTCCCCCTCTTATACCTAACCTAGACTTACTCATTAGGATAGGATTGCATCTAACAGGTACACATAATATACAGTCATTTGTGATACAAAGACTGAGTATTCTATCTAACATTTCTTGCCATTGACCCATTTACCATTTTCAATTTTTCTTAATCTTCTTTCTGCTCTCAGTGTTTTCTTGAAATCTCCAAACTCTTTCTCAGTCAAGAGGAGGGACAGATGATCAATAGGCAAGCTAGCTTGTGCTTGCACTTCCTCCTCATACTTCATGGTGGGTATTCTAACCACACCATGCAGTTACCTGTCCTGTAGCACCTTATGCTTATCTATTGCTCTACTGCTTGGCTAGAGTATCTTATGCATCCTCTAATGTTGGCTCTATGTAGCAACATTAGCATCAGCAAATCTTTCTGGGTGCTACAGGCACCAGGAGCAGATGGCAACTGTGTATTCATGTTACATTGTCAAAGAAGTTGAGAAGTCACAAAGTCCAGATCATAAACCAAAGAAGCTTGATGAGAGGCCAATATTAAGATACCAAGTAGCAAGTACTAGCAGCATCATAACTGAATAGCTTAAAAAATGTAACAGAGTTACATTGATATAATCTTAGATTTCATGCCATGTAAGCTTGAACAGTGTATATTCTATTTGTACTTGTTGTGAAGAAAATATCTGGTTTCCTGATGTAATAGTTGTTATCAGTGATAAATAATTGAGGGTCAGATCAAATAGTGATTCATCTGAGAAGATGAAATGAAGAAGGGAGAGAGGATCACTGCCAACTGCACAACTCTAGGTCTAAGGCCAAGGAAATTATTTTCTTGCAAGTCTCCCAATCTATGTTATTACAATGCTACCGTCTGGTAAATAATATTGGATTGTTTAGCATTGCTCCGTAGATATTTGCCCACCTATTTTTATGTGACCATACACTCATTTCATATTTTCATTATTTTTGTATGATCTTCAGAGCCTGATCATTCTACAACTCCAGTTCCCCTTGCACCTCTTCTCATGCAATGGATTTTCAATTACCTATCAAATCCTTTCCATTGATGCTAGTCTAGTTTTGAAGCCACTACCTTGACTTAACCTTGGCCATGACTATACCTAATTCAATAAAATCAGAAAGCACAATATGCCTGGGGCGCTTCGAGTCATTGTATTGAGGAACAACCTGCGTCAGAAACATCCACATACGGAAGTTTATGGTGGATGTCCTTTTGTCATGTCCCAGGTTGTACAGGAAGCTCGCGGAATTACTGAACCAGATAAATCAATGAAGAGTCACTTCTGATGCTTATAGTCCTCTTTCTTCAATGTGTAGATTAGATACTTGGCTTCAAGCGCAGAGAATCGGAATTTCGTCTTCTTTCTGCCAAAGATATCACCTATATGAGCATAATGCTCTCCCAATTAGACTCGTAGCTGCGCTATTAAAATTTTATTCAGAACACGTCAGATAACACAGTAGCAGTCATCAACCACCTTCCATACATGCTTGAGATCAGCTTTCAATCTGAATCTCGAGTCAATTCTTGCTTTTAAGTCATTTTCTGCTCCTCGCAGGACTGATTGCGCCCGGGTCTTAGTCAAAGTCGTGTGAGGAGAGTAGTGGATATGTACAGAGAGACCTGCAGATTCAAGTACAGACCTTCGTGCGTCATGTGCCTGTGCCCAGGAAAGGATGAGACGGCTGAACACGTCCACTATGGTCTGCAAGTGGCTATCGTTGCAGCACATAACGATGACGTTAAATACTGCGAGTGTGGAAAGCCTGTCCAGCGCGATTGGAGAAACGGATAAATCTGAATCATTCAGTGTTAAGTTTGCAAGCTCATTCAGCCGAGCCGAGTCGAGAGACTTTTTCTCGTCGTTTAAAACATAAATGAGGCTGGAGAGGCGATTGCAATTATTGAGTATATGTGCAATGCCGTATGTATCGAGGAGCATAGGAGTGAGTATAAGAGTGTCGAGAGTGTCGAGACTTGGTAGGAGCGCAGGAAAGATTGAAGCTTTTGACGTTTGGCCATCCCAGAACTTGGACAGTAGCGTAAACCGTTTCATTGCGGGGAAACGAGTTTGAGACAATAGAGCCGATAGACGTTCAGTACAAAAGATCTCAGATGCGAGCTTCAAGTCCACTAGCTTTGCAAAGGTTGTCGTATCAATTGTGGAGGAAAATGTTTGTTTACACTGAACTTCAATGTCGATGGTGATCGCAGCGTGTTCTAGGTTAATTGCACGGATGAAAAATTCAGAAATAAAACGAGCGTGGACTGGGCGGAGTATGTCAAGATATGTGATCTGTGTCCATGGAAAGTCTTCCAATAATGAATTCAAGGAAGACCTCGTATCCAACGTCAACTTTCGAAGCTTGAGTGCGCCAACAAACACTTCGGTTTTCAGAATGGTTACCGTTGAGAAAAAATCGCCAGATAGGTGCAGGGATTCAATCGCTGGGAAAGACATGGGAGGCAATGAGAAAAAATCTTCAAGCCGAATGCCATGCAGCTTAAGTGATGATAGTTTATGGCGGAACGGAGCAACGATGCGGAATGCATGTTTAGCAGGATTCCAAGGTGCGTCCAGAGTGTCATGTAGTGTGAACAAGAGATGACCTTGTTCCGTTCGACTAAATTCCAATGTATCTGTATTCCAGAGAGTCGGGAGGGAAAGAGCTGCTTTGCGCCAGGCAGTACAAACCTGGCAGAGAGCCCATGAAATTAACTTGTGTTCTTTCTTCGTGGCCAGCCTTGCATAGTGGAATATCACTCCCAGGACCTCGGGTGGGAGGAGGCGTACAGCAGAGGCCACTGATTTGCATTCGTCCACAATCATCATCCGGTCGGAACGCTTCTTCTGCAATATATCCAGTTCATCCTTAAGAGAGCACATGCTAGACACCAGAAAATTGATCTTGAACTGAAGATATCCGATTTCGAGCGTGAGGGAACAAATTCGCTCTTCAACTTTACCAACGTCATATAAGGCATCTTTGACCAAGGCATCGACTGCCGCCTTTTGGGACACAGTTAAGGGATGATTTGTGCCCCCAATCTGGTGACGAATCCCTTCAAGATCCGCATATTTGAATAGTGATGCCTGTAGAAGAGGGCTTGAATCCAAGATTAAGCAAATATCATGACCCTTGCCTCATCTATAGTATGGCCGAATGCAGACAAGAAAGGCTGGGTAGGCTTATGAAGAAGATCTATCGACGCCTGTGTAAGAAGAGGTACTAGATAATTTCTCAGAATCCAGATACATAACGAGAAGAAGTGGAACCTACGCGCATCTGCATTGTGTCAACAGTCAACATGCTGAAGCGTATCAGAGTAGGACATACAGATTGCTCTTCGTTGGTCCTGAATCAGACTCCATGGATCAGGGCTCCAAGATTGATTAGCCATTTGCAAGTACAGTGCCGCAGATGATTGCTTCGTTTGATTGGATAGGGGTCCCTGGGAAAGTAGGAAGCACCCATGAAGAACGCTTATGTCACCACATCTCTCCAGAGAAACATGTCTGGACGCTCGCTACAAAATGCAACAGATTACCTCTAGCCTATCACCGTGCAATAGATCGTTTCATGAATGACATCGGGCCTCCGAGGCTTCACGAATAGCATGAACACAGCGGTGCAAGGTAAAGAATGACGATATTTGTTTTAAAAATCTTCAACCTCAAGACCCGCCAATGTCTGCCAAGCGTAAATTGGCAAAAACATCCTCCAGTGTTGTAATTATCTCTATCTCTTTGGAGACGTTTATTCCCATGCGTGTAGATGCCAGATGTTAAAGAAACGTCGTTACAAAAGTTCCATGCACATTGTCACAGTTAAAATACGTCGGTAGATATCACAATCTATAATACACTGTATATTTTTGACTTCGAGAGCTCGGTCACGCACGATCATCATTGTTGTGATTAAAACAAGGAAGAAAACAGCAAAAGTCGTGGGGCGGCTGCTGTGCCACCGGTCTCTGTGTGTATGTACGTACTTTGGAACATTTGCTTCTATCACTTTGTGTTCAAAGATATCTCAAGGTTGGTGGTACCTTGTATCTGTCCTATGGGAAACGCCCGTTGCTCACCGGACGAGATCCCTCTTTGCCGCATCCGTCTCTGCGTCCGACTAACTGGCATTTAGCAAGACGCAGACCTGCGAACTATGCATAGACAATCTCTGTCCTACATCTACCTCATTCATCAGCTTGACGAAGAGAGAGTCGTGAGATATGAGTTGAGGTGTGACTGTGGTGTGTTGAGGAGAACGATTTGCACGAGTCAGAAAGCTATGTCGTTATGTCTTTCTTTTTCTTATATCTTATCTTTATATTCTTTCGGCTGTATCGGGAGCTCGCGACCCATATGTGGCAAGCGATTGGTATTTGTCAAACTTTACGTACAAACCATATTTTTTTTTCATTAGGTACAGTAGGATAAACCAAAACCACATACTACGGAATGACTGAGGGTGAGCCATATTTCATTACTTACATTTTTACTACCAGCTACCAGCTAATTCTCAACCTGTAGACTTGCGTATAACTCTACAGGTAGATAATAATAATATCTCAGTCAAACCACATACTACGGAGTGACTGAGGACTTGCGTATAACTTTACAGGGTGAATATCACTTTTGTTCTGTCTGAGGACGTACTCGCTTGCGATTATCTTATCATCCCCATCTACAGCTGTTCTTGCCTTGACACCTTCACAGCATAGTGTGAATTGATTTTAAATCTACCGAAGGACGGTAAAAATAGCGTTGTTGTTGGCATGAGGTTTGAGTGATGCGTTGGCTGATCAGACTGGACAAAATTTGATTGATATCAGAGGGGACATTGGGAGACATCATACATGTTTGACGACATGAGCCGACTATGTAACCGGAAACGTCAAACACTCTATCCATGCGCTATACATGCGCTACATTGTAGAAAACCGCAGACAGATGGCCTGAGTCCACGAAAGAACAATGCAGCGACCATGACAAATGTATGCGAAGGGAATTAGATATCATCTTGGCATAAAGGGGACAATAAGTGGTTGGATCAATACTAGAACGAAGCTCATTCATACCGAGTACGTCAATGGCTAATAGTCTCGCTTTGACCTGTTCCATAGTCGGACGATCATCAGGATTCTGCGCCCGACATGCGCGAGCAACGCTAGCAAAAGGCTCGGGTGCTTCAGGTTGGGCCCAGTGGGATCTCGGATTATTGCCCAAGACAAAGCTGGTCAGCAGAAATCCAAATTCATACACGTCTGTCTTCTTAGTAAACGGTTGTTCATGGGGAGGTTTATCCTCGGAGCCGCGTAATTCCGGAGCATTGACAATTCCCCAACGTCCTTCCAAGTCACAGAGAACGACTGCTTTCAGGTCAAATGTCCCAAGGATGTTACGCGTCGCTAGGTCGCGATGGATGATACCCCGAGAGTGCAGGATGCAGACTGCATCTGCAAGCTCCACGCACCACTTTTTGAGGGTGAGGAGAGACTTGGTGGAGTGCCTGAGGAATGGCCAGTATTTACAAAGGGGGAAAACGAGGCGCCCATCATCTGTCCGACCGAGGAGTTCGATGACGTTGGGAGAGAGACCTTTGACTTTGAGAAGATTGGTGATTTCGGATTTATATCTACATTTCTTGGCGAAATGGAGCTTCTCGTCGAACGCGATGATAGGCACTGCTTCAAGTTCGTCGGTGATGTCTTCAATGTCGTCGTCGAGATCAATTTCGGGGGGACACTGTGCAGAAGGAATTGTACGAATAGTGTCTCCATTGATTTCAGAGTGTGTCTCGAGTGGTGGGATGGGAACTAGACGCCGGAGAATGTTGCCTGAGAGGAAGCCAGGTCGATCGATCACTTTTAGATAAAGCGATTTGCCGTCCCGCTCGTACCATAATTCCTCCTCGTTTTCGCTACATCGTGATTCGATTGTGGTGATGGAAGGATTTCTCCCTGCGCAAGCATCCATGTCGTCACGTTTCTGTTGACATACAGCAAAAAATTCAGAAGCTTTGTAGACCTTGGCAGCGGGGCCCATGTTGTAGGACGGCGTCCTCACTATCACTACAACCAGACAACCGGAACCTTGCCTTAATCCGCAAGGATGGACGAACACCGCACCTAACAAAAAAGAAGGAAGAAAAAACAACTCGAGCCGGATATATATATATAAATGACGGATGCAAACACGGAAGCAAAAAATAGGTATATACAGAGGTAAATAGGTGGTCCAAAACAGGCAATTGTAATTAATCAAGTCTCGATCACGGTCCGAAATCTACCCCTTGGACCCCCTCAGA